>JAJEJO010051014.1:98326-136259 GCA_020662805.1 Glaucomys volans | reverse complement strand
TCTCATTGTATATTAGTAAGAAAAATTATCTTTCTGAGGTGGCTGTGTGCCATTAATGACACCCCTTTCTTTACTACTGACTGAGGAAATCAAATATTGTAAATGCCAGTAATGAACAGTCTTGGAAGAGATAAATTATGTGTTATGGGCATTTGAATATGTCTTAATGGAAATTTACTTTTATTAACAGGATAAAAAATGATAATTTAAAAAATCATTTATAAATCTTTGGCTTATTATAAAGCAGATATATTAAAAATCTAGTTACAACTTTTAAAAAAGTTTTAATTGAATTTTCTAGGGTGACTTAAGATGTCTGGATAGGGGTACACAGCACTCACCCACTCTTCACAAAGAAGAATAAAGTAATAGGTGTATAGCTTCACTTTGAGGTGAGTAACCATCTGGAGAATACATGTAAGTCTGCAAGAGGGAGACTGGAACAATGAAAAACATAGCCTGGGAATAACAACAAAGAAAGAGAAACAAAGCACCCCAACAACTGCCACTTGATTCCATAACTAGGGTAGGGATAAGGGTGAAGAAAAGAGTTTCCCCCAAATTAGTGCATGTAGGTACTAGCAGACCTATCTGCTAGAAATTCTTGTAGTCCTCGCAAGTTTGCAGACCAGTTAGATAAGCAAACTGAAATCTACTCAGTAAACTTGCTTTGGAAAAAGAGTTTCAGATTGTCTCACATTGAACTCCCAGACTGCTGTAACTAGGTGTATTAGGCTTCTCTAGAGGAACAGAATCAACAGGAAGTATGTTTATAAAAAAGGGAATTTATTAGATTGGGTTGCATAACCAGAAGCTGGATAGCCCACAATGGTCGGCTGCAAGCTGGAGAAATGGAAAAAACAGTAGCTGCCCAGTCCAAGAGGATGAAGTCTCAGAATAAGAGTGATCAATGGGGCTAACCTAGTCCAAGACTGAAGGCTTCTGGAAACTCCCTGAAGAATCACTGGCAGAGTCTGCTTTGGAAGAGTGAAAGTGTGAGTCTGATATCCTCAGGTGATTGCAGCAGCAATCAAGAACCCATTCAAGAAGAATCAAGCTTGCATCTGCTGCTGCTTCCTTGTCCTTCTAACTTTTATTCCATCCAAACCACCATCCTATTGGACAGTGCTGCTCATGCTTAGGGAGGGCTTCCACTTCAGTTCGCTATCCCACATGACAATCATCCCTAGACACACCCTCATTTACATATCCAGAAGCCTCTTAATCTTTGGCATCTCTTAATCCAATCAAGTTGACAATTCAAATTAATCATTACAAGTTCATTCCTTGTGAACTTGATATCCAAATATGACTCTTTATATCATACCAAATCTCCAAATGAACACAATAACAAAGTCACAATTCTGCCTAACATAACTATCATTCATACAACTGAAAACACACTAGTTCTTTCCCCAGAATAGAAGAAAAAGCAAAGACATTACTGATGTTGTCAATCCATATTACATTATGTGATGAATAACAGGAATTTAATATATTCTTAACACAACATGGAACAAATATCAATGGCAATTACAATCCTCATCTATAACTAGTAACTAGTCACATGACTGTAGTTGGTATTTATGACTACCTTCTTCTACTACCCATTCTGTATTCCTTCTACCTTCAGTAAGCCCTTCAGCAGGTCTTTGGTGGGCATTTACATGAGACAAAAATATCTTCACATTCTTTGCCCATTCAGAGAAGTCTATCCACATACCTCTTCCCCAAATGTCCTTATCACCGATTTTCCAAAGATGTTCTTTCCAGTTCCTGAAGCTGTCCACTTTTGGGCGGTACCTGTGTATGATACAGAACCACCAGTGAACCAGGCCCTAGTCTTCTCTTCTTCTGTTAATTAATCATAAGGTAAACCCTACGAAGTCATAGATTCATGCTGAGGGACAGAAGGTACTGCAGCTGGAGTAGGAACCATGGCCACTTCTCCATGAAAGTCACTTATGCCTTTGGGTCCTTCCATGCCTGATCATGTATGTACCACTTCCACTTGATGATATAGTGGTGCTGTCTAACTTTATGGCTTAGTGTCCTCTGCACATCCAACTTTATGGCTTAGTGGGTTAGATAACACCCAGTTCGTGATGGGCAACTCGGACTTCATGGCAACCTGGTGGCCATGGTCAAGTGTTCAGTTTCCACATAAGGCCCAGTAGCAGGCCAAGAGCTGTTTCTCAAAGGGAGAGTAGTTATCTGAAGATGATGACAAGGCCTTGCTCCCAAGTCCCAATGGCCTCCTCACCTGCGGGAGCCTGCCAAAGGTTCTAGACAGTGTCCCTGTTTGTCACTGACATTTCAAGTACCATTTGGTCTGCTGGGTCATATGACCCAGTGACAAAACAGCCTGTACAGCAGCCTGGACCTGTTGCAGATCCTTCTCCTTTCTGGACCCCACTCAAAACAAGATTTTCTAGTAACTTGGTAGATGGGCCACAGTAACACACCCAAGTGAGGAAAGTGTTGTGTCCAAAATGCAAATAGGCCCACAGGCATTGTGGTTCTTTCTCATTTGTAGGAGGGGCCAGATGCAACAACTTATCCTTTACCTTAGAAAGGAATATCTCAGCAGGCCCCATACCACTGGATTCCTAGAAAATTACTAAAGTTGAAGGCCCTTGAATTTTAGATTTGTTTCCCATCTTCTGATATGCAAATGCTCAACTAGCAAGTTCAAAGTGGTTGCTACCTTCTGCTCTGTTGCACCTGTAGGTCCTGGGGGCTTTCACAATGGGAGGTTGAGGACGCCGAGTCATGAAGCATACACCAGGAATCAGTTAGGCACAACCAGTAGCAGGCAGCCAAGGACTCATTTATTGAGGAAGCTGCACAGCCTTTTATCTGTTCAAGAGCCAATGAAATCCCCACAACAACCAGCAGGAACAATCATAGTTCTCACCATGGACCCACGCCTCCACCAATCAACACAAGTCTCTAACTCCAGCAACTGTCAAGTTTCCAGCTCCTCAGTATGACCCATACTGCTCAGTTGGTCCAATCAACATAATGTCATCAATATAATGGACCTGTGTAATACCTTGTGTAAGAGAAAGGCGATCAAGATCTCTGGGAACTAAGTTGTGACACAGTGCTGTAGAGTAGACATACCCCTGAGGAAGGACAGCAAAGGTATATTGCTGGCCTTGCCAGCTGAAAGCAAATTGTTTCTGGTAGTCCTTATGTACTGGGATGGAGAAAAAAGCATTTGCCAAACCAATAGCTACATACTAGGTATCAGGAGATGTATTAATCTGATCAAGCAAAGAAACCACATCTGGCATAGCAGCTGCAATTGGAACCACCTGATCAAGCTTACAATAATCCACAGTCATTCTCCAAGACTCATCTGTCTTTTTCACAGGCCAAATAGGAGAGTTAAATGGGGATGTTGTGGGATACCACCCCTGCATCCTTCAAGGGAGAGTGGAGAAGCCAATGCCACAGAGGGTGGGAGCAGGGATGCTTCAGGCATGGCTAGTGGTGGGGACTCAATGACTTCTGGCAAAATAAACTCATTAGAATGTGGGAGTTCAATGTCCCCAGTCCCTTCAGAATCCTCCCGTAAATTGCCATCCCGACTTGCAGGATCCCATTCTTTTCCAAGCAGCACCCTCACTTAAACCTCAGACACTTTCTGAGGCTGAGAGTTAAACTTTCATCTTAGTTCAGTCAGTTGAAGGATGAGAATTTGTGTTTGGTTTTCAGCAACCTCAGTCCTATAACTATAAGAGAGAAGATTCTCCTTCAAAACACACTTAGCAGCTTTCATAATAGTTATGCATGTCTGCAGCTGAGGAACTGAATTTCTGAACTTATTCTCCTTTGTTACTTTGTCCAGTGAAGCCAGAAGCAACTAATCAACATCATCATATTTCTTAATTTTCCAGGACTGTTCAAAGGTATCATGTATAGTCACTAAACTCTTTGCTTTGTACAAGTGGTGAATTGAGAGCATCAAATGCATTTATTTTGTGAATCCTTAAACAGTTCACACCATGGATTATCAGTGCTCTCCATAGTACCAGTAGGAGACACTTTAGTAAATTTAGGTTTAACTAATTTAGACAACCAACTCCAGAGACCACAAAACCAACTAAGAAAATCCATCCTTACAATTATATTTCTCTAGAGCCACTCCTGGTACCAATTTCTGTATTAGTAAGGTTTCTCTAAAGGAACAGAATCAATAGGAAGTATGATTATAAAAAAGGGATTTTACTGGGTGAGGTGGCACATGCCTGTAATTCCAGAAGCTCAGGAGGCAGAGGCAGGAGGACTCCAAGTTAAAAGCCAGCCTCAGCAAAAGCAAGGCACTAAGCAACTCAGTGAGACCCTGTCACTAAATAAAAGTACAAAAGAAGGCTAGGGATATAACTCAGTGACTGAGTGCTCCTGAGTTCAATCCTTGGTACCCTCCAAAAAATAAAATAAAAATAAAAAGGGGATTTATTAGACTAGCTTACATGACCAGAGTCTGGATAGTCTACAATGGCCGTCTGCAGGTTGGAGAGCTGGAAAAAACAGTAGCTGCATAGTCTAAGAGGATGAAGCCTCAGAATAAGAGTGATCAATGGGGCTACCCAAGTCCAAGACTGAAAGCTTCTGGAAACTCCCTGAAGAATCACTGGCAGAGTCTGCTTTGGAAGAGTGAAAGTGTGAGACTGATATACTCAGGTGATTGCAGCAGCAATCAAGAACCCATTCAAGAAGAATCAAGCTTGTATCTGCTGCTGCTTCCTTGTCCTTCCAACTTTTATTCCATCCAAACCACCATCCTATTGGACAGTGCTGCTCATGCTTAGGGAGGGTCTCCACTTCAGTTCACTATTCCACATGACAGTTACCCCTAGACACACCCTCATTAACACACCCAGAAACCTCTTAATCTTTGGCATCTCTTAATCCAATCATATTGACAATTCAAACTAACCATTATACTAGGTGTCATCTTGAGAAGCATGTTAGTCAGTTTTCTGTCACTATGACAAAGTACCTGAAACAACTTAAAAGAGGAAAGATTTATTTTGGCTTGTGCTTTCCGGAGTTTCAGTTCATGGCTGGCTGGTTCTGCTATTTCTGGGTCTGTGGTGAGGCAAAACATCATGGAAGAGAAAAGCTGTTCACCTCATGGCAGCTCCCAGAAGCACAGAGAAAGTGAGAAAAGGGGCCAGGAACAAGATAAAATCCTCAAGGGTAACCACCAAGGACTCACTCTTTTCATTTAGAACCTACCTATTACAGTTGACACCACTCCTCAATAATGTCATCAAATTATGAATCCACTAGTGGACTAATCCATTGATAGGGTAAGCATTCTTATGGTCTCATTACTTCCAAATATTTCTCACCTCTGAATACTGTTGCACTGGGGACCAAATCTTCAACACATAAGTCTTTGGTGCATTTTCTAGATCTAAGCCACAAGCAATAAGCTATTAAATTTGTGTTACTCTAAGTAGGATCAGAAAACCCTGCATACTCCTGTCTCTGGAACCCCACAATATTTCACTGCACTGACTTGGGGAGAAACTGCCTGGTAAACCCAAGCTAACAAAGCAGTGTCTATGAACCAAACCCCTCACTGCCCTGCATTGTAGGAAATGGGTATTGTGGGACTGAGGAGAATGGAAGGTGCTATTCTTGAGAACCAGGAGCTCTAGGTACAGTGTATCCTTTGAGATCAAGGGCATTGGTAGCTGCACATGGACTCACCCTGGCTTCAGGCATAAAGGTAGCACCCATATGGCTCCTACTCCCCATACAAGTTGCACTCTGAGAGTTTGTTGGTAACAGACAGAGGCTGAATGTTGCTGACAAGGATGAAGTCCCACCCATTAAAGTTCACTGAGGTGAAAACTCCAGGGTTCTAGTCACTACCCTGTCATAGGCATGCAATGTCACCAAAGGAGTGTGGAAAAAAACCTTGACTCCAAGCACTGCCCCACACCTAGACATGCAGTCACTGAAACAGCCAAGAGGAATGTAGCAATTAATGCTGCCATCACACCTATGAAGTTTCCACCATCATCTTCTGTTCAAGCACACACTGCTATTTTCAGGGTTGGGTGTGAGGCCACAGAGCAAGTGCTCCCAACATCACCACTCCCATGTGATGTCTGCAACTGTACCATGGCCTGGCCAGGTGTTTCAGGACCCTCACCACTGATGGGCCTTCCAGTGTCAGAGATTCTTGTTACTATCAAAGCTAGCATCCACAGTATGTGAGGACATCTCCAGCATCTGATAGAAACCACAACCCCCATTGTAGGAGCAGTCACACAGTGAACACTCCACGCCCATGTGTCTGCACTATACCTACTGAGCCAACAGTGTCCCTATCTATGCATGGTCAATAAAGACAGTGAGTCTTTCTACCTCTTCTATTATGCACTTTGCCCAAGTCATTAATTACAGCTAAACAAACTATAGGGAAACTATATGATAGTGTCCAGAGGGAAACAAAGACAATACTGTATATCAAATTGACACCTCAAGACATATACATCTTTAGGAGAAAGCCATTTGCTAAGAAGGCCATGTCACAGAAATGGTTGAGATAATCATCTACCAAATGTGCAGATTTGGGGGAAGGAATACAAGAAATATGAAGAAAACAAGGAAGCATGATATCCCCAAAAGGACACAATAAATCAAGAGCAACAGATCCTAAATATATTGACATGAAAGAATTCTTGAGAAAGAATTTAAAATAACAATTATAAAAATATTCAATGAGACTGAAAAAAATACAGATAGTTTAAAAATTAGAACAATGCAAATATTAATAAGAAATTTAGCAGGAATTTTAAAAAATAACCAGACACAAATTTTGGCAATGAAGATCTCAATAAGACAAAAAATAGAGTTGAAATCCTCAAAAACAGCCTAGATGAAGCAGAAAAAAAAATAGCAGAACTGCAAGACAACAGATCTTTTGAAATATCCCACTCAGGCAAAACAAATAATGAATAAAGAGAATATTCAAGAATTTTGGGGCACAGTTAAACATATATACACATTTTTTGAGTACCTGAAGGAGAAAAAACAGAAGTTAAGGGCATTTACCAAACTTATTCAAAACATAGTACCAGGAAACTTCCCTAATTTGGAGAAGATATGGGCATTCATATACAGAAGACTTATAGAATCCCAAATAGACATAAACAGAGATAATCATCATAACATAATACAGTATCCTACCAAAAGAAGAAGACAAAGAATTATAAAATTTGCAAACAAAAACCACCAAGTCACATTTAAGTGTACCCTTATTAGACTAACAGCAGATTTATTAGCAGAAACCCTATACGTCAGAAGGTATTATAATGACAGAATCCAAATCCTAAGAGAAATTAACTGTCGACCAAGAGTACAATCTATACCCAGTAGGATTGTCCTTCAAATTGGTAGGATTATTCTTCAAATTTAAGGAGAAATAAAGACCTTCCAAGACAAACACTAAGGGAATCCATGACTGTGGGGATTCTCCTGCCATATCCCACATGGATGAGGGAAAGAGTTTCTGTCAGAGGACAGGACAGTGCTGGCTATCAATTAATCACTAAGAAACTTATCAAATACACCCAAGAGCCAATAACCTTTTCAAATGGAAGGGGGTGTTGTGGACTAGGCCATGCTAGATCTCGCCTCCAACAAGATGGAGAAGTCCCCCTTTCATCTTTATTTATAGTCATACAAATAAAGGGGCCCAGAAAGGGAGGGGCTTTTTCTGTGAGGAACAGAATGGGGTGGAGTTAGGGAAGCCATTTAATTGGAGAATTAGCATTTCCTCAGATGGTGAGCCAACTCTATACAGGGCCACTTACTCCAGGCCATTTGGAGCAGTCTCTCATGACTGCCAGTTCCTTGGAGTCAGACCTCTGTACCCCATGGCTCAGTCAAGCCTGATTCTTCCTACACATGGATGGCTTCCTACACATGACCATTAAACTGGTCTTTTAAAAGATACTTAATGGAACCCTACATTCAGAAGCAAAAGAAAGATAACTATAATCATGAAAGTATAAATCCATTACAAAAGCAGATATACAAAAAAGAAATAGAAAATAATCAAACCTTAGCAAGCCACACGGATGAAGAGAGGAAGAAAAAAAACAAGAATATTCACAATTAGAAGAAAGTCAACAAAATTATATAAACTATCCCTCACTAATCAATAATTACCTTGAATACAAATAAACTAAATTCTCTAATTGCAAGATAAAGACAGGCTGAATAGTACCTGTACTAAGTGACAAAATCAAACTTTAAAAATTGTAAGGAGAGACAAAGCAGATCACTACATAATGATCATTATATGTTCTTGTTGAATTGATATTTTGATTAAATTTTATATGCACCTATTATCAGAGCACCAAATTTTATAAAACAAACACTATTAGATCTAAAGAGAGATGGGCTCCAATACAATAATAGTGAGGAACTTCCTTCAATATCACACTTTCATCATTCATCTAGACATAAAAAAACAAATATCAGAGTTACACTTTAATATACATCAAATGGACTTAATAGACTTTTACAGAACATTTCATCCAATAGTTGCAGAATACACATTTGTATTAGCACATGAACTCTCCTGAGAATGCACAATACATTAGACAACCAAACAAGTTTTATCAAATAAAAAAAAACTTGAAATCATATCCTGCATCCTTTTTTCATCATAATGGAATAAAACAAGAAATCAACAACCAAAAACAGTTTTTAGAAATCATACAAATATGTGGAGATTGAACAATGCATATTTGAACAAAAATAATAGTTTATCAAATGAATCAAAAGGGAAATTTGAAAATCTATCAAAGCAAGTGAAAATGGAAACATTAGTACTAATATACCAACACTTATGTGATACAGCAAAAGCAGTAGCATAAGGAAGGTTTATAGCAATAAGTGCCCATATCAAAATATAGAAATATTCCAAGTATACAATGCAATGATACATCTCAAGGACCTGAAAAAGCATAAGAGCAAATAAACCCTAAAATTACTGGAAGGAAAATAATTACAAAGACCAGACTAGAAACAAATTAAACAGAGGCTATACATTATATACATAAACAAATACAAAGGATCAATGAAGCAAAGTAATATTTTTTTAGAAAATCAACTCAATATGAACCTTTTGCTAGACTAACAATTAATGAAAATGAAAAGAGGGCTAGGAATGTAGCTCAGTAGCTACCGAGCTTCATGCACCAGCCCTGAATATAATACCCAGTGCTTTTTTAAAAATATTTTTTATTTGTTCTAATTATTAAACTCAAGAATCAATAAGTGGGATTTATTAAAAACTAAAAAGCTTCTTCTCAGCAAAGGATAATGTAAAGAGAAAGCCTACAGAATGGGAGAAAATCTTTACCACGTGTACCTCAGATAGAGCACTAATCTCCAGGATATATAAAGAGCTCAAAAAAACTTAACACCAAAAAACAATAACAAAATCAATAAATTTGCTATGGAACTGACCAGGCACTTCACAGAAGAAGAAATACAATTGATTAACAAATATATGAAAAACTGTTGAACATATCTAGCAATTAGAGAAATGCAAATCAAAACTACTCTAAGATTTCATCTCACTCCAGTTAGAATAGCAATTATCAAGAATACAAGCAACAATAAATGTTGGTGAGGATGTGGGGAAAAAGGTACACTCATACATTGCTGGTGGGAATACAAATTGGTGCAACCACTATGGAAAGCAGTATGGAGATTCCTCAGAAAACTTGGAATGGAACCCCAATTTGAGCCAGCTATCCCACTCCTCAGTTTATACCCAAAGGACTTAAAATCAGCATGCTGTAGTGACTCATACAAATCTATGTTTATAGCAACTCAATTCACAACAGCTAAATTATGGAATCAACCTAGATGTCCTTCAACAGATGAATGAAGAAGCTGTGGTATATATACATAATGCAATATTGCTCAACCTTAAAGAAGAATGAAATTATGGCTTTTGCCTGTAAGTGAATGGAACTAGAGAATATGCTAAGTGAAATAAGTCAATCTCCAAAAGCAAAGGCTGAATGTTTTCTCTGATATATGGAGGCTAATTCACAATAAGGGTGGGAGTAGGGAAGAATAGAGTTACTTTGGATTAGGTAGAGGAAAGTGAAGGAAGGGGAGGGATATTGGGATAGGAAGGACAGTAGAATGAATCTGACATTATTACCACCTGACTGGTATGATTCTATATCATACTAGACAAAGGCACCAAAAATTTTCATTGGAGAAAAGATAGTCTATTCAACAAATGGTGCTGGGAAAATTGGAAATCCACATGTGACAAAATGAAATTAAAACCCTCTCCCTCTCACCCTGTAGGAAACTCAACTCAAAGTGGATCAAAGACTTAAGCACAAGAACAGAGACCCTGCACCTAATAGAAGTAAGCCCAAATCTTCAATAACACAGTGTTGCCAAAAAACAAACAAATGAACAAAACAAAACAACAATAAGCAAAAGATGACCCAAATAAATAAAATAACATATTTAAAAGAAGAAATTAGAAATTACAGCTGGCACCACAGAAATCCAAAGGATCATTGCGGATTGTTAAGAAAAACTAAATGGTAACAAATTAGAAAGCCTAGAAGAGATGGATAAATTATTGGACACATATGACCTACCAAAATTGACACGAGAAAATTTAAAATAAGAATAAAAAATAACAGTGAGGCTGAATCAAGAAAAACCAGTCTCCCAAAATAGAAAAGTCCAGGACCCGATAACTTCACTGTTGATTTTTACCAAACCATTAAAGATAAACTAATGCCAATACTTCCAAGAATTGAGAAGAACAGACCCCTCTAAACCTATTCTATGAAGCTGGCATTGCACAATTACCAAAACCTGATAAGGATACAAAAATAACACCAAGAAAAGAAAACTATGGACAAATATGTCTGACGAAAATATCTGCAAAATTTTCCAATAAAATACTAATTGAATTCAACAACACATCAAAAAAGTTTACTCACCATGATCAAGCTTTCCTTCCAGGGATCCAAGGACAGGACAAGATATCTAAATTAATATATCTAATGTATTTGCAAGATGAAGGGTAAAAAATCATCTTAATACATATAGGGAAAGCATATTCAAAATGTCAGTATTCCTTCATAATAAATGTAGAATACAAATCAGTATCAACATGATAAAAGCAGCAAAATTCAATCTACAGCCATCTTCATAGTGAATGATCAAAAGCTGAAAACATTTCTCTTAAGATCAGAAGTACATGAATATCCACTCTTTTCACTATTATTCAATATGGTACAAAAAGTTTTAAAGTAATTAGACAAGAAAAAGAAAAGGTATACAAAAAAGAAGAAAGTCAGATTATCCACATGTGCAGATGACATGCTGTTATTCTATATAGAAAACCTAGATTCCACCACAAGATTATTAGAATTGATAAATTCGCTAAAGTTTTAGGATAAAAAAATCAACATACAAAATGAGTAAATATCTTTTATGTACCAATAAAAAATTGCTGAGAAAGAAACCATGAAAACAATCTCATTCCCAATAACTACCAAAAATGAAATAACACATCTAAGAACAAATTTAACCAAGAATTTGAAAGACTTCTAAAATGAAAAATTAACAAACACTTAAGAAAACAATGAAGATAGAAAATATGGAAAAACTTCCTATGTTTGTGTACTAGAAAACTTAATTTTGTTAATGTGGTATATATGCACACACTCATACACACACAATGGAATATTACTCAGCTTTAAAGAAGAATGAAATTATGGCATTTGCTGGTAAATGAATGGAGTTAGAAAATATCATGCTAAGCGAAATAAGCCAAAACTGAAAAACCAAAGGCCGAATGTTTTCTCTGGTAGGTGGATGCTAATTCACAATGGGGGGTGGGGGGTGGATAGGGAAAACCAGAGTTACTTTATATTAGGTAGAGGGGATTGAAGGGAGAGGAAGGGGCATAGGGTAGGAAGGATAGGAGAGTGAAACAGACATTATTACATCATGTGCATATATGACTGCATGACCAGTGTGATCCTATGATATGTATAATCAGAAAAATGAGAAAGTACACTCCATTTATATACGATCTATCCAAATGTGCAAATGCCTTGTACTGTCATGTACAACACATTAGAACAAATAAATTAAAAAAGAAAAACTCCCCACTGCCCAAATTGATTTATAGATTCAGTGCAATTCCCATCAAAACACCTTTGACATTCTTAACAAAACTAAAAACAAAACTAAGGTAAAAAAATCTTAAGCAAAAATAACAAACCTGGAGGAAATGTGATAATGCCTTACTTTAAGTTATATTACAGGCCACAGTAACAGCATGGTATTGCCATAAAAACAGACATAAAGAACATAGAACAGAGGAGCATACGAGAAATAAAACCACATATTTACAGCCAAGTGATTTTCGATTAAAACACCAGAAACATACATTGGAGGAAAGACAGCCTCTTCAATAAAGGGTGCTGAGAAAACTGGATCTCCACATGCAGAAGATTGAAACATGACTCCTACCGGTTATTGAGAGGTGAAATGATTGGATCGTGACAGGTATAACCTAATGAGAGTGTTAATCCAATGATATGGATTAGCTGGGAGGTAAGTAGGCAAGAGGGGTGTAACTGCAGGAGGTAAGTTACTGAGGGCCTTCCTTGGGAGTTTATATTTTGTGCCTAGTGAGAGTGGCTCTCTCTGCTTCCTTGTAGTCTTGTCCTGGGCTCTTTTCTTCCTCCATGTCCTTCTATCATGATGTTCTGCCTCACATAGGGATAAGAGCTATGGAGTCCACTGGAGTCCACTGACCATGGACCACTGAAACCATGAGCCCAAATTAACTTTTCCTCCTCTACTTTGCCCTTGTTAGGTATTTTGGTCACAGTGACAAAAAAGCTGACACAACATGGAGAGTTACCCCATGCACTCAAATAACTCAAAATGGATCAAAAACTTAAATGTAATATCTGAAACCCCAAAACTACCAGAGGATAACACAGGTGAACACTAAGATATTGATACAGGCAATGATTTTTTTAGAAGGACCCCAAAAGCACAGGAAACGAAAGCAAGATTTAACAAATAGGATCACCTCAAGCTAAAAAAACTTCTGCAGAGCAAAGGAAACAATCAGCAAAGGGATAATGTACAGAATGGAAAAAAATGTTTACCAACTATTCATCTGATATTGAGTCAGCATCCAGAATATATAAGAAACTCAAAAAGTTTAGCCAGAATAAAAGTAATCCTGTTTAAAGAATGGGCAAATGAGCTGAATGGACAATTCTCAAAAGGAGGAACACACATGGTCAAAAATATATGAAAAACAATCAATATTTTGAGCAATCAGGGAAATGGAAATCAAAATTACAATGAGATCCCATCTTATTTTAAACAAAAAATAACAAATGCTGGTGAGGTTATGAAGCAAAAGGAACTCTTGTACACAGTATTATCATGGAGACAATATGGATGCCCCTCAAAAACTAAAATTAGATCTACCTTATGATCCACCTATCCCACCTGTGGGTATGGTTTTAAAAGAAATGAAATTAGCATACCCAAAAGATACCTGCATGCTTATATATATTGGTGCACTATTCATAGCTAAGATATGGAGTCAGCCCATCCTACCGTTTGCAGATAAATGGATGGAACCACTGAAGGACATTATGTGAAGTAAAATAAATCATACACAGAAAGACAATTGCCACATTGTCATTCATATATGAAGCCAAAAATGAAAAAAGTTGACCTGAATGTAGAATAGTGATTAATAGAGCCAGAGAGGCATCTATAAATGGAGATTGGATTTGATCAGTATACTCTGTATGTGAAATTATTGCCCTGAACTCTCTTAGTATGTGCAATTAATAATTGTTTATCAAAAATAGAATAATTACTTTAAAAATATTTTCTAGTTGTGCTTACATGGGATATTCAGGTTTTTAACATATTACAAATAAACCAAAATATCGTGCACACTGTGGTAACTAACAGTATCATCATGCTTGATAAATAAAGAATAAACTAAATCAAAACCACATAGTTTTGGTTTGCTTACTGAATTTATCTAATCTGAATTGGGTTAGGAGTTAAGTGAATACCCCAAACTTTCAATGAATCAAATTCTCCAGTAACGTATCATTAAACATATTAGGGTTAATTTTCAGGGACCTTAGAATTACTTGGTTTACAAAGGAAAAAATAATTTTTAAGAGGATAGCATAGAACATTTTCTCTCTAGAAACAAAATCAACAGACTAGTGACCATAAGTTAACATTCTGACTCAATTTAAAACAGACAAAACACATCACACAGAATGGCAGTAATTTAGCTTTGTGGAGCATAATAGTTCCTTCTCAGCTCCTGTTTCATAACTTCTTGGTCATTCAGAAAACATTGCAAAGGAAAAATGTAATTCCAAAGCTTTAGTAATTTGAGAAAGAAAGTACAAGCATCCACAAAGACAAAAGTGTAAAACAAACTTTTAAAAGTTTATTCCCTAATCAATACAGAATCTGAGGCCTTATATAACCTTTTGAAGGTTTTTTTTTTTTCCTTTCAAATACATTTTCTAACCTGAACCTGCCCATAACTTTTCTGCACGGACCCATGCCTCTAAGTGAGAGCCCATTAAGCATGTTCCTCACCTCCTTACCACTCTCACAGCCAACCTTTAGCATTTCCCTTTGCTCTTCCTTTGAGTTCTTTAATCTTCTATCAACTTGATTCCCTATCAATAAGATGGTTGATTCTTCTATCAATAAGATATTGATTCTTCTATCAATAAGATGGTCTTATACTCACCTTTTGGAAGAGTTGGACAAATTTCCTTTGACACTGATTTTGCTTTTCCATGTCTGATCACTCTGTTTCCCTAAACCAGGTCTCTTGTGATCATTCATCAGCGAGGAGGTCCAGAAGAAGTCCAGCCCTAAGAATAAAGATGAGATTATTTTCAATGATAAGGAAAAGAAAGTTTTGATCCTGAACATATTTCTAGAGTCATAAGATATCTAGTAGATTATTTTTCTCACAGTTTGAAGCATATTGACTTAAGAATAATGTAAAAAGGCATGTAATAATTTAATATTCACCATGAGCAGCAAAATGCAGATATTAAAAATAAATTTACAGAGGTTTGAAATTTTGAGAATTATCCTAATAGGTATGATCTTAGGCTACATAAATACAAATAGAAGGTATTTCACATATTTTTCATTAAATGCAAAACTTGAGCAAATTAAATATTAAGATTGAAATGTTATGAACAAAAATATTTTTAGAAAAGCATCCAAATCAGTATTTCAGCTGTGCCAAGCAGAATAAGCTGGACCTAGCATTTTGGGCCATCTTTATTCAGTTATCTTTTATAACTATCACCAAACTTAATATTATTGAATAAGAAAAGAGAATCACATAAGACAATACAGATTTTTTTTGCAGGTAAGAGTTATTTTTACCAAATACAAACAGAAGCATTTTAAACTAAAATATGGGTATCAAAAATAGAAAAAATTCTTCTCTAAAATAAGAAATTATTCCTATATAATCATAAATAATAAGTATAATGTGAGAAAATTTATCCTGAGTCAATTTTTTAAATATTAATCTCTAAAATTAAAATAATAACCACTCACTTCTATTTAAATTTTTAAAAGAAAAAACATACTTTTTTATTACACTATTTTGAGCTTCAATATGAATTTGAAAAGCATTTAAAATATACTATAGGCACAATCAACTGTCTATAGTTAAAAAGGTGAAACTAGCTGAAATGAAACACAATGTAGGGAAAATACCTCTTAGTCATCTTTGTAATTAATACTAATAGTTGCATCCTCTTTGAATTAATCTTACGACTATCACATTAAGCATTTTTCCTACCTCAGAATCAACTGTGATTTTAGCAGAAACATCATGAACATTTGATTTTATTTTGAATTAACTAAATTTTAACATGAGTAGCAAGAAACACCACAGCAGTCAAAATCAATGGATTACTTGCTCATTTTTTATAATCAAAACCATATTGAGAGTTTCAGGGACAAATGTTGTGTTCTTTCAATTTGGGAACTGGAACAAGTTTGCTCCTGTAGAATTTTGTAGGCAAGTCTATATTTTAAATTCTATCCAGGGGAAACTCTTTATTCACTGGATGATTACAACAGTGGGAAGATTTACATATACAGACACTTAGAACAACTTTCCATTATCCCTTAGTATAATATTTAAGTTAATTTATGGGCAGAAGGGAAGTTTGAGGACAAGAAAAAAAAGAATAATGACACATATGTGTAATCAACAGTGACTCAAATTGAAAAAGAGTGAATACCACAGAGAAGGAAAATCAATGATATTTACCTCTAAACATAGCATCTTGTATATAAAAATTTAGTTTGAACATATGTTAGTCAGTCTTTCATCACTGTAGCCAATATACCTGATAATAACTACTTAGAAGATAAAAAGTTTATTTGGGATCATGGTTTCAGAGGTTCAGTCCCTAGTTGATTGACTCCATAGCTCTGGGCCTAAAATAAGATAGAGCATCATGGTGGAAGGGCATGGCAGAGGAAAGTTTCTCAGCTCATGACAGAATGGAAGCAGAGAAAGCTTACATTCAAGAAACCAGAGATAATATAATCCCCAAATGCATGACCCCAGTGACCTCCTTCCTCCAGCTATGACCTACCTACCCACATTTACCACTTATTAATCCATTAAATTTATTAATTCCTCAAATGGATTAATCACTGCTTCAGTTACAACCCTCATAATCTAATCATTTCATGTCTGAACATTCCTGCTTTATCTCACATACAAGGTTTCCAAGGACACCTCATATCCAAACCATAACATTCAGCCTTGACCCCCAAAAGTTCATCAATATCTTACAATGCAAAATATATTTAATCCATTTCCAATGGTCCCTATATTCTTAAGAGTTCCTGCATTGGCCCAAAGTCTAAGTTCAAAATCTCCTTTGAAATTCAAGGTAAACTATCAGCATGAGCTCCTGTAAAAATCAAAAGCAAGTTACAAACATTGAATATATAAAGGCAAAGAGTAAACATTTGCATTTTAAAAGGAAGATATAGGGGCATAGAAGAAAGGGATGAAACCAAAACAATACTAAAATCCTGTTGGGCAAAGAATTTCTGCAGTTTCCCATCCAGCATCTGGGGTGTATGGCATGGTAATGTGTTCTCCCAAGGGTTTGCATAGCTTCACATCTATGGTCTTTCTGGTTGCAGTCCACATGATCATCCGCAGCTTTTCTTGGCAGACATTCCATATTACTGGCATCTCTTACTCTCAGGAGTCTCCACTAGTTTTGCCTTCTTTCTCACCTCTTTATACATCACTCTCTCAAAGGTAGTTTGCAGAGATTCTGACTCTGCTACACTTTGCCTGGCCTCCCAGGCCTTCCTTTGAAATCTTGATGACAGTCTCCCTGATGCCCTAACTCCAGTACCCTAGATGCATATAAAACCAGCACCAAGGTCTGCTGCCACCTTTAGTAGTACCCATGCCTCCTGGTACCATGGTTACAAGAGTCTCTGAGTTCCTGGGAAGTTGAGCAGAGTGAAAATTTCTCAGGCATCCTACCCCATGCAAAGAAGTGTGCCCCCCTGGCCTCTTCACAAATCAAGTTTTACTTTTATTCCCTTGAAATTGAGGTAAGCATGGTCATGTCAATTCCTGAGATGGCTTCAAGCTGTCTTTTCTACTGTCTCTGTGTAAAGTACTTAGCATATCTTTAGTGGCTATAATTTCTTCAATAACCACACCTTCCTTCTTCCTTGGCTGTTCTACATGCACATTTTTGGCCAAATTTAAAAAAAAAAAATCTACTCTGCTTTCTGCTCATGATTATCATGGTAAACTTGTCTAAAGCCACTGCAGTACCCATGCCAACACCTGAACACTGTAATACCTTGAAAATTCTTCCACCAGATTAATTAGTCCATCACCTTTAAAATTGATCTTTACAAAATTCTCAGGACATGGGAAAATGTAGACATCTTTGCCAGGACATAACATGAATGGCCTCTAGTTTAATTTCCAATAGCATTCCTCTTCCCCTCTGAAACTATAAATAGCCATTCTTTACTCTCTGCCATCATACCATCATTCTGGTCTTCTAAGCTCCCAAAGAAACACCCATTAAGCTCTGATTACAACATTATAAGGCTTTTCCAGCTTCCGTTTCCAAACTCTTCCAAACTTCTTTGACAAACTCGTTCCAAATGTTTCTGAAACATACAGACAACTTAGGTTCAGCAATGACCATACTCCCAGTTCCAATTTCTATTTTAGTCAGCTTTTCATCACTGTGACAAAATACCTGACAAGAAAAACTTAGAG
The DNA here is from genome assembly GCA_020662805.1 of Glaucomys volans. Taxonomy (NCBI): domain Eukaryota; kingdom Metazoa; phylum Chordata; class Mammalia; order Rodentia; family Sciuridae; genus Glaucomys; species Glaucomys volans. Next base: position 117,835 of record JAJEJO010051014.1, on the reverse strand, counting down.
GAGAAAAGTTTATTTTCTCACAGTTTCAGAGGTTCAGTCCATGTTCTGCTAACTCCATATGTCTGGGCTGGAGGTGAGGTTGAACATCATGGCAGAAGCATGTGGCAGAAGAATGCTGCTCAGTTTATAACAGGCAGGAATCAAGGAGAGCTTGTGTTTAAAGATCCATAGATAATGTAATCCCCAGAGGCATGACCTCAGTGACCTGCATCCTCCACACCCTACCTATTTATAGTTATTACTCATTCATCTATTCAAATTATTAATCCTTCAAGTGGATTAATACTATGGTAAAGTTATAGGTCTCATACTTTTATTTCAACCCTGGATATTTCTGCATTATCTCAGCATGATCTTTCAGTTAAAATCTCAGATGCAAATCATAAAAGACAATATAGAATATGCCTTTACAAGAACAGATGTTGATGTGGTAAATTCAGGTCTCAGACTAATACATACCAATTTTAGTCTGCTTTTTCACTGCTGTGACTAAAGGACCCATCAATCACAACTGTAGAAGAGGAAAAGTTTATTTGAGTGTTCATGGCTTCAGAGATCTCAGTCCATAGAGAGCCATGTCTGTTCTTTTTGGCTGGAGGTGAGGAGGAACATCATGGCAGAAAAGTGTGGAAAAGTGGCTCACGTGATGATCAGAAAGTAGAGAGAGAGAGAGAGAGAGAGAGAGAGAGAGAGAGAGAGAGAATCCATTCTTCAGATACAAAATATATAACCCAAATCCACTCCCCACTTCCCACCTTCTCCAGCCATACCCTAACTCAGTTACCACTCAGTTAATCTCTATTAGGATATTAATTCACTGATTGGGTTAACACTCTTACAACACAATCATTTCTCCTTCAAATCTTCTTGCATTGTCTCACACATAAGCCTGAAGATTATGAGATTAATGTGAATGCATTTGTTATAATATCTGATATAAGATGATGTTTTTAATTTTTTGAGTGTCCTCCCCAAAATTAAGATTGAAATTTAATTGTCATAACAATCTTAAAAGGTGAGACCTTCAAGACTGATGTCATTTATGTAAGGGCAATTTCATTCCACTCTTATTTCTCTTGCCCTCTCTTCGTCCTGTTTCTTGCTATGGGATGACACAAAAATAAGCCTCTTTTGAGAAGCTGGACCCTTGATCTTTGACCCCAGCCTTCAGAACTATGAAACATAAATTTGCTTATTAAAAATTATTCAGAATGCAATTTTTCTTTTTTTTTTTTTTTTTTTTTTTTTTTTTTACGGTGCTGGGGATTGAACCCAAGGCCTTGTACTTGTAAGGCAAGCACTCTACCAACTGAGCTATATTCCCAAAAGAGAGCCTACAAAGTGGGAGAAAATTTTTACCATGCACACTTCAGATAGAGCACTAATATCCAAAGTTTATAAAGAACTTACAAAACTTTACACCAAAAATACAAAGAACTCAATCAATAAATGGGCTAAGAATCTGGACAGACACTTTACAGAAAAGAATGAACAGGCGATCAATAAATGTATGAAAAAGTGTTCAAAATCTCTAGTAATTAGAGAAATGCAAATTAAAACAACTCTAAGATTTCATCTTACTCCTATTAGAATGGCTTTTATCAAGAACACAAACAATAATAGATGTTGGTGTGGCTGTGGGGAAAAAAGTACACTTTTACATTGCTGGTGGAGTTGCAAATTGGTACAGCCACTCTGGAAATCAAAGTGGAGATTCCTCAGAAAACGTGGAATGGACCCGCCTTTTGACCCGGTTATCCCACTCCTTGGTTTATACCCAGAGGACTTAAAATTAGCATACTACAGTAATACAGCCACATCAATGTTTATCGCAGCTCAACTCACAATATCTAGACTGTGGAACTAACCTAGATGCCCTTCAACAGATGAATGGATAAAGAAGATGTGGTATACATACACAATGGAATCCTACTCAGCCATAAAGAAGAATAATATTAAGACATTTGCAGATAAATGGATAGAATTGGAGATTATCATGCTAAGGGAAATAAGTCAATCCCCAAAAACAAAGGTCAAATGTTTTCCCTGATAAGTGGATGATGATACAGAATCTGGTTGGGGGAAATGAGAGAGGAATGGAGGATCTTTAGATTATGTAGAGGGAAATGAGAGGGGGAGGGGGTGGGGGCATGAAAAATGGTGGAATGAGGCTGACATTACCCTATGTACATGTATAATTAACAAGAATGATATGAATGTACACCCTGCACAACCATAGAAATGAAAATTTGTACCCCATATGTGTACAATTAATCAAAATGAAGTCTGTAAAAATAAAATAATAAAAAAAATTATTCAGTCTCAGTTGTTCTGTTATACAGCACAAAGCATACTGCACAGTATCTCTTAGCTGTGACTTATAAATAGTGACTCATTGCTTAAATATAGGGCTTTGAGCAAAGTATTTACTGCACCTTCCATGTCAGTCACTTTCATAGTAGATGTCAATTACATTATTCAAACAGTTCACAAAATCAGATAAATTAATTGAGACATTTTTCTATAATTTAAAATACAATTCTTAAGATCACAAATTCACAAATGTCAATAATACTTAATTCTATTAATTTTCAGTCATTGTTTCATTTTTAAAAAGACACTGGCCCAGCTGTCCCTTCCCGCTCCAGACCTGCTCTTGAAAGATCAGCTGGAACAGATGCACCCAGCTGAACCAGAGCCTACCTAAGCCTAAACCCTGCATACAGGATCATTGACTATAGAATTTCCCTTCACACTCCAGCAACCCCGCCTAACACAGCTGAGAAGAGAAGTTTTTGAATTCCAGTGAACACACTTAACTTTTCATCAAGACCCTTTTCTTCTCTTTTGTTCTCTCTGTTCAATTGTGATCTGAATGGCTCATGAACACATAGATATATTCTTATGTTTCTTTTTTCCTCATTCCTAGCATTTTTTGAAGGCAGTTATTTTCCATTGATCAGTATTTTAAGGACTAAAATGTTTGATCAGTATACATTGGTTTTGTTCTTGTATACTTTTATTTTTATGTTTTATACATTTTTTTCCTCTCACTGATCTGTTTCCCTTGATTCTCATTCTCTCTTTTCCTCTGATAACAGCCAATCTCTACTGATCCTCTTTTACTCTTCCTTTAATTTTTACTTCTATTGTTCTCTTCCCTCAACATAATCACATCCTACATAACTTCTGTTCTAACCCTGTTCATCACCAGAAATTTTAAACCATTTTTAAACTTACTGTTTTAACTGTGGTCAATAACTGATCATATCATTTGTTTATTGTGACAATTAACATTGTAGATGTCATAGCAGAAACTATTTGGTTTACTGCTGTATATCGTTTGCATTGGTTGCTGTTATTATCTGTCCCCCCATAAACTGTAAGGTATTGGAAACCTTCAGGGACACTATATACCACAGGATAGAAAATTTACTGCCTCAAAACCATACTGTCAGACAAGTAGACACACAAACAACATGAAAAGACAAGGGAACAAGTTGCCCCAAACAATCAAAATACTTCAATAGCAGAATACCTTGACACCACAGTGGAAAAATGTCAAAACAGGAGTTTAGAACGTTCATAGTTAAATTTATCTGTGAGGTAAAAGACAATGTAAGGAGTGACTTTGGTGAGAAAATACAGGAAGCAAAAGATCACTTTAATAAACAGATAGAGGTTCGGAAAAAATATCAAGGAGAAATACTCAAAATATAGGAATCCATAAACCAAATTAAAATTTCATTGAAAGTTATCACAATCAGACTAGATCACCTGGAAGACAGAGTTTCAGGCAAAAAAAGACAAAGTATATAATCTTGAAAGTAAAGTTGACCATGGAGAAAAGATGTTAAGAGACCATTAACAGAACTTCCAAGAAATGTGGGATAACATGAAAAGACCACACTTAAGATTTATTGTTATAGCTTGGATGTGAAATGTCACTAAAAGCTCATGTATGAGACAATGCAAGAAGGATTAGAGGAGAAATTATTGGGTTTTGAGAGCCATAATCCTGCAATTAATAAATCTCCTGATAGAGATTAACTGAGTGGTAACTGAAGGCAGGCAGGGTGTGGCTGGAAGAGATGGAACACTGTGGGTATACATTAAGGTATACATTTTATATCTGGAGAGAGGAGTTTCTCTCTGCTTTCTGATCATCATATGAGCTGTTTCCATCACCTTGAGCCCTGAGGAATGAACCCAGCTGTGTATGAACTGAGACCTCTGAAACCATGAGCCCCCAAATAAATTTTTCCTCTACAATTGTTCTTGTCAGATCTTTTAGTGATGGCAACAAAAAAGCTGACTAAAACAATTGGGATAGAGGAAGGCTCAGAGATACAAATCAAAGGAATGCAAAATCTTTTCAACGAAATAATATCTGAAAATTTCCCAAACCTTGAGAATGAAATGAAAATCAAATACAGGAGGCATACAGAACCCCAAATATAAAAATCTATGACAGTCCCAAACCAAGGCACACTAATATGAAATGCCTAACATGTAGAATAAGGATACATTTTTAAAGGTGGCCAGAGAAAACTGACAGTTCACATTTAGAGGCAAACCAATATGGATCTCAGCGGATTTTTCAACTCAGACCCTCAAAGCAAGGAGGTCTTAGAATAATCTATACCAAGTTCTGGAAGAAAATGCATGTCACCAAAAATCCTATACCTAGAAGAATTAGGCTTCAGAATTGACAATGAAATAAAGGCACTCCATGATAAACAAAAGTTAAAACAATTTACAACTAGAAAGTCTGTACAACAAAACATACTCAAGATATATTTCATAGTGAAAAGTGAAAAATAAGAGTAAAAACCAGCAAAAGAGGAAATATACTAGAAGAACAGTCAAGGGAGAAACTAATTCAAATTGAAAATCAGAAAATAATCAAAATGATAAGGAATAAAAATCATATCTCAACAATAACACTGAATGCAAATGAACCAATCTCATTAATCAAAAGACAGAATTACATATTGTATTAATAAACAAGAATCAATAACATGCTATCTCCAAGAGATTCACTTTATAGGCAAAGACTACCACAAACTGAAAATAAAAGGATGGGAAAAAAAGATATCATTCACAAGGATCATGTAAACATGCAGGGGTTTCTATCATATCAGATAAAGTGAACTTCAAGTCAAAGTTATTCAAAAGGAACAAAGAAGGACATTACATACTGCTTAAGGGAATTAGACAAAATATAACAGCAAAATGTAACATTTGTAAATATTTATGACGCAAACAAAGTAGCATCTACAAACATCAAACAAACCCTTCTCAGTTTTAAGAACCAAATAGACCACAGTTCAATAATACTGGGTGACTTTAACATGCCTCTTTCATCACTAGATAGATCCTTCAAACAAAAAATAAATAAAGAAGCTAAAGAACTAAAAAATACAATTGATAATTTAGACTTAATAGGCATATGTAGAATTCTTCATCAGTCAATTACTAAATACACTTTCTTCTCAGCAGCCCACACATTCTTCTCTACAATAGACTGTATTTTAGGTCACAAAACAACTCTTAGCTAATGCCCAAAAAAAAAAAAAAAAAAAAAAAAATCAGAGATAATGCCTTGCATTCTATCAGAACATAATGAAGTGAAACTAAAAATCAATGATAAAAAATAGAAGCTACTCCAGCACCTGGATGCTAAATGATACACTATTGAATGACCACTGGATAGCTAAAAATAAATCAGGGATGAAATAAAAAAAATACTTAGAGGTAAATTAGAATAGTGACACAAAACATTAAAATTTCTGGGACACTATGAAGGCAGTTGTAAAAAGAAAATTCATTGCATTGAGCTCATTTACTAACAGAATATAAAATCACTAAATAAATCATCACAAAGCCCTAGAAAAAGAAGAAAAAAAATACCAAAAGCAGTACCAAAATAGCCGAAATCAATGAAATTGAAACAAAAAATGAACAATTAAAAAAAATTATTGATTGGGTTCTTTGTATTTTAGCTGTAAAGTTTTGTAAGTTCTTTGTAAATTTTGGCTATTAGTGCTCTATCTGAAGTGCACATGGTAAAGATTTTCTCCCACTCTCTAGGCTCTCTTTCACATTATTGATTATATCCTTTGTGGAGAAGAAGCTTTTTAGTTTGAGTCCATCCCATTTATTGATTCTTGCTTTGATTTCTTGTGCTTTGGAAGTCTTGTTAAGGAAGTCTGATCCTAAGCCAACATGATGAAGATTCGGGCCTACTTTGTCTTCTATTTGGTGCATGGTCTCTGGTCTAATTCCTAAATCCTTGATACATTTTGAGTTGAGTTTTGTGGAGGGTGAGATAGAGGGTTAATTTCATTTTAATACATATGAATTTCCAGTTTTCCCAGCACCATTTGTTGAAAAGGCTATCTTTTCTCCATTGTATGTTTTTGGCTCCTTTGTCTAGTATGAGGTAACTGTATTTTTGAGGGTTTATCAATCCTAAAAAAACAAAGGCTGAACGTCTTCCCTGATAAGTGGATGATGATATAGAATCTGGTTGGGGAAGGTTGGGGTTGAGAGAGGAATGGAGGATCTTTAGATTATGTAGAGGGAAATGAGAGGGATAGCGGTGGGGGTATGAAAAGAGGTAGAATGAGACAGACATCATTACCCTCTGTTCATGTATGATTAACAGGAATGATATGAATGTACATCATGCATAACCATAGAAATGAAAATTTGTACCCCATATGTATACAATGAATCAAAATGAAGTCTGTAAAAATAAAAACTAAAAATAAAAATAAATTATAAAAAAACAATAAAATAAAAAAATTGGTTCTTTGAAAAAATAGATAAAATTAATAAACCCTTAGCTAAATTAACAAAAAAAGAAAAAAACTCTGATTTCTAAAATTTCATCATGAAAAAGGAAATATTATCATGAACACTACTGAATTACTGATGATAATCAGAAACTTATACTCTAGGAAAATAGAAAGTCATAAAGACATCAACAAATTTCTAGAGACATATGACCTACCCAAATTGAATCAGAAAATTTAAACAGATCAATTTTAAGTAATGAAACTGCAGATGCCAACAAACAAAAGAAAAGCCTACAAACAAAGAAAAGCCCAAGGCCAGACAAATTCTCGATCAAGTTCTACCAGATCTTCAACCAATCCTCAAATTATTCCATTACATAGAAAGAGAGGGAATCTTCCAAACACATTCTGTGAAGCTGGTACCACCTTATAGCAGATAAAGATACGGCAATTAAAGAAAACTTTAGACCAATATCCCTGATGAACATAGATGCAAAAATTCCTAATAAAATCCTGGCAAACCACATACAAAAATATATTAAAAGGATAGTGCACCATGAGCAAGTGGGGTTCATGCTAGGGATGCAAGGTTGGTTCAACTTACAGAAATCATTAAATGTAATTCATCACATCAATAGACTTAAAGACAAGAATCACACAATTATCTCAGTAGATGCAGAAAAAGCTTTTTACAAAATACAGCATATTCAAAACACTAGAAAAACGAGGGATAATAGGAGCATACCTCAACATTGTAAAAGCTATTTATGCTAAACCCAAGGCTAACATCATTCTAAATAGAGAAAATTCGAAAGTGTTGCCTCTAAAACAGGAACGAGAAAGGGATGCACACTCTTTTACCCCTTTCATTCAACAAAGTCCTTGAAACCACAGCCAGAACAATTAAGCAAAGAAAGAAATTAAGGGGATAAGAAAAGGGAAAAAAGTATTCAAGCTATCCCTGTTTGCCGACATGATTCTTTATCCAGAAGACTGAAAAAACTCTACCAGAAAACTTCAAGAACTCATAAATGAATTCAGCAAACTAGCATGATATAAAACTAACACCCATCAATCAATTGCATTCCTATACACCAATGATGAATCACTGAAAGTGAAATCAGAAAAACTGATTCACAATACCCTCAAAAAAATAAAATAAAATACTTGGGAATCAATCTAACAAAAAGGTAACAGACCTCTACAATGAAAACTACAGAACACTAAAGAAAGAAATTAAAGAAGACTTTAGAAGATGGAAAGATCTCCCATATTCTTGTATGGACAGAATGAATGTTGTCAAAATGGCCATAGTACCAAAAGTGTTATAGAAATTTAATGCAATTCCTCTTCAAATTCCAATGACATTCTTCATAGAACAAAAAAAGCAATCATGACATTCATTTGGAAAAATAAGAGACCCAGAGAGCTAAAGCAATCCTCAGTGAGAAAAGCGAAGCAGGAGGCATCACAATGCCAGACCTTAAACTATGCAATGCTATTGAAACAAAACTGGCACAAAACTGGTATTGGCACAAAAACAGGCACGGAAGACCAATGGAACAGAGGACACAGTAATAAACCTACTTATTTCATGTTAGACAAAGGTGCCAGAAACATTCACTGTAGAAAGATAGACACTTCAACAAATGGTGCTGGGAAAACTGGAAATCCGTAGGTAATAGAATGAAAATGAACCTCTATCTCTCACCAGCACAAAACTTAACTCAAAGTGGATCAAGAACTTAGGCATTAGACCAGTGACAATGTGCCTACTAGAAGAAAAAGTAGGCCGACTCTCCATCATGTCAGCTTAGGAACCAACTTCTTCAATAAGACTCCTAACGCACAAGAAGTGAAATCAAGAATCAACAAATGGTATGATATCAAATTGAAAAGCTTCTTCACAACAGAGGAAACAATCAAGAACATGAACAGAAAGCCTACAGAATTGGAGAAAATCTTTGCCACTTTGCCACCTGCACTTCAAATATAGCATTAATCTCCATGATATACAAAGAACTCAAACTTAACACCAAAAAAAAAATGACCCCATCAATAAATGGACTAAGGATCCGAATAGGCATTTCACACAAGAAGAAATAAAAAAGGTCAAAAAATATATGAGGGCTGGGATTGTAGCTCAGGGTAGAGCGCTTGCCTAGCTTGTGTGAGGAGCTGGGTTTGATTCTTAGCACCACATATAAAAAAATAATAAGGGCTGGGGATATAGCTCAGTTGGTAGAGCACTTTCCACATAAGCACAAGGCCCTGGGCTCAATCCGCAGCACTGCAAAAAATAAAATAAAATAAAATAATAACAATAATAAAAGGTCCATTGACAACTAAAAAAATATTTTAAAAAATTTTTGAAAAGTGTTCAACATCTCTAGCAATTAGAGAAATGCAAATTAAAACTACACTGAGATTCCACTTCACTCCTGTCAGAATGGCAATTATTAAAAATACAAGTACCAATAAATGTTCACTCATACGTTGCTGGTGGGACTGCAAATTGGTGCAACCACTATGGAAAGCTGTATGGAGATTGCTCAAAACACTTGGAATGGAACCACTTTTGACCCAGTTTTCCCACTCCTAAGTCTATCCCCAAAGGATTTAAAATCATTTACCATACTAACACAATCACATCAATGTTGATAGCAGCTCAATTCACAATAGCTAAGCTCTGGAACCAACCTAGTTGTCCTTCAATAGATGAATGGATAAAGAAAACTTGGTACATATATACAATGGAATATAAAGCCATAAAGAAAAATTAAATTATGGCATTTGCTGTTAATGGATGGAACTGGAGACTATCAGCCTAGGTGAAATAAGCCAATCTCAAAAACCCAAAAGCCAAATATTTTCTATGTTATGTGGATGCTGACACACAATAAGGGGTGGGGACTGGCAATAGAAGTTTATTGGATTAGACAAAGGGGAATGAAGGAAAGGGAGGGAGGAGGCAATAGGAAAGACAGTAGAATGAATCAGACATAACTCTCCTATGTTCATATATGATACACTAATAGGAAACTCCACATCATTTACAACCACAAGAATGATGAACTTAATTAGAATAAGTCATACTCCTGTATGCATAATATGTCAAAATACATTCTACTGTCATGTCTATGTAAAAAGAACAAATAAAAATTTTAAAAATAAAAATAAATAAAACCATTGTCTCTACTGTAAGTTAAGAGACTTTCAGGAGTAAAGAACTGAACTCCTTGTGTTATGATTTATATATAAGGTGTCACCAAAAGCTCCTGTGTTCATGCAGAGACATTTAGAAGTGAAATGATTGTGACAGCTATAACCTAATCAGTCCATCCTACTTTGAAAGGACTTACTCAGTTGTAATTGGAGGCAGGTGGGGCCTGAGGAGAACAGGTGGGCCCCTAGGGGCATGCCCTCTCTCCTTCCTGTCTGCCATGAATAGAGAAGCACTCCCCCACCATAAATTTCTTCCAAGATATGCTGCCTCACCTTAGGCCCAGTGCAATGGAGTCAGCCCACCGTGGATTAAATTTCTAGAACCACGAGCCAAAATAAAACTTTTCCTCCAAGTTGTTCTTATTGGACATTTTGGTCACAGCAATGAAATTCTAACACACCTTGTTTGTTTTTGTTTTACATTTATCATCTCCATTCTGAGAATACGACTTACAGGAAAACCTCCCCACTGCCTTCTTGTATGACTTCTTGTGGAAGGAACTGAAGAACATAGTTTCAATGTCAAAACATTTCCCAGTGCATGTGCCAGTGCCAAGGAAGTGTGAGAATAGACTCAAGAGCAAGGGTATTAAACACCTCACTCACATGTGCTTTTGGCCTTAGCAGTTCTCTTCCTATGGTTGCCTCTTAAACTTCTTATCACAGATCTGTATTTTCAAATACAAACTGCCTTTACAGGTGCTCCCCAAGTGCTGAATCTTCCACAAATTCCTTCCAAAGAAAATCTCTTCCTCACTAGAATTAGTATAACATCATATCCATACAATTGCGAGGAGTTAAAGCAGCTCCCATAATCCTGGAAATGTTTTTGGTAATTCTTATTCTTCAAAATATTTTAAGTTTCTTAAATATATTTACTTTATCTGAATCCTTATTTATCATAAATGGTCAGCAAAGCGCCTTGTCCTTAGAAAATACTGAAATAAAAAACATGTATGATTGTATCTGAATGAGATATGACTTCAGATGACATCATAAACTGACAAAACCATTCAGCTTTTTCCTGGGTCTATCAGAATACAAAAGAACTATATTCATTTCCTAGAACCAACAGTACGAAGTACTACAAATTGAATGACTGAAAACAAGGAAAATCTTTTCTCTCGCTTTTCTGGAAGCTAACAGTCATAAAAACAGAGCTTCCTCTGGAACACATAATTGTTTCTTCCTGTGTTCAGGTAGTGTCTGTCAGTCCTTCACATTCCCTGTCTTGCAGCTGCTTGGCTCCAGGCTCTGCTCCTGGTATTACATGACATTCTCCCTTACCTCCTTCAGATTTTCCCTCAGATGTCTCTTCACTCTGCACATCTATGCCTAATTTTTGTCTTCTTGTAAGGACACTGTTACAGTTTGGATGTGAGGTGTCCCCCAAAAGCTCACATGTGAGACAATGCAGGAAGGTTCAGAGGTGAAATGATTGGGTCGTAAGAATCTTAACCCTATCAGTGAATTAATCCCTGATGGGATTAATGAAAGTGGTAGGGTGTGGCTGGGGGAGGTTGGAATTGGGGTGTGGCTTTAGGGTATATATTTTGTATCTGGAGAGTGGAGTCTCTTTCTCTGTCTCTCTCTCTCTACTTCCTTATGATGTAAGCTGTTTCCCTCTGCCACATTCTTCTGCCATGATGTTCAGCCTCACCTTAAGCCCTGAGGAATGGAGACAGACTTCTCTGGACTAGGACCTCTGAAATTGTGAGTCCTCACATAAACCTTTCCTCCTCAATAATTGTGCTTATCAGATCATTTAGTCATAGGAGAAAAAAACTGACTCAAACAGACACCATACTAATGATGACCACATCGTACTTGATTGCATCTATTTCTAAATAAAGTCACATTCACAGATACCAAAGGTTGGGACTTCAATTTAACACATAACAACTGCTTGTCACACAATAGGTATTGAACAATATTTGCCCAATAGGAAAACATTCTACATGAGGTATTGTCATAATTTAACAGTATTTACTATTTTGTGCATGCCAATTTATTAACACTGCAGTATTCTAAGTCAATCCCTGGACTTAATCCGTAATCTGTTGAATTTAAATAAGCCTTTTGCTATATCACTGTCTAGTTCCTTTTCTCTCAACAGTCTTTCATTTTTATTGCAAATCTTTTGATCTGAAGCCAAGTGCTACCGTGACTTTCTTGTTAATGGGCCAAGCCAAGTCCATTTAATCAGTAATAGAATTGAGCCCATAAATCTATTTCATTACAAATCATGGAGAATAATCAAACCCCAAAGAAATAAAAAATTATGTTGTACAATACATTCACTTGTCTCTTTTAACCTAAGACCTTGGGTAAGCTCTTCAATTTCTTTGCAAATAAATTAAGCATAATTCACATTTACCAACTTTACACTGTGTCTTATTACTGAAGCATCTCTGTAACATATTACACTGTAACAAAATAAAAATGTTAAATATGTTTATGAAAATGATAGTCATATATCACAAATGGTATATGTAATTATTGATAATGAAATAAAAATTCAAGAGTAAGTCATTAATACTGTGGACCAAATGCCATCTGAGTTATGATCACAATCAAAACTGTTTTCTTCAAAAGAGTGAATGATTAGAGTATGATCACACTCCCACTGGAAAATACTAAACTCCCACAATATTAAATTCCATCCAATAGTATCACTTATATTGGGCATTACTTTTAAAGTGTCATTCAAAATACTTTATAACCTCTGCAAGACATTCATAATGGCATTTACAACAGAGCAATGCATGAGAAAGCACCACAGAGATAATGTTTGATATAAATAATTTTGAAAGCATTTCCATCTGCAAGTGTAATATAAGCCTTAAAAAATTCCACAAATAGATGTTTCTCAAGTTTTCACAGTAATGCTACACCTTCCCGGGAGAACATTTTGAGTATAAAGGAAGAATTACACATAAATACACTTCAAACCAACTACTTCTTTCACACCACAATACAAAAACAAATAACTAACTAAAATGTTTTTAAGTATTTATTTCATTGCACAAAATATACATTGTTATTCATCATTATAAAATTCCAATCCCTAACCTGATTTTAAAAAATGGCAGTCTTCTGTTGTGTGAAATTACCTGCTTTGTTTTTCTTTTCATCTTTTCTGTCCTTCTCTTCCCTACTTCTGGTGCTAGACTTACTGGCACACCTGCCTCTATTTGTCATTTCTGTTTTTCTTTTTTCTTTTCTTTTTTTTTTTTTTTTGCAGTGCTGGGGATTGAACCCAGGGCCTTGTGCTTGTGAGGCAGGCACTCTACCAACTGAGATATATCTCTAGCCCTGTCATTTCTTTTTACCAATATGCTTCTCTGATATTGTTACCTTAGCAAGCAAAAAAATCACCTAAAATCAACCTGTGTATGTATGTATTTATGTTGTGTGGCTCTTGCTTTCTCCTAATACTATGTTTTATTGATGGCTCAGATGATTACTAATATTTTGACATCAGATAGAACATTCTGATTGAGTCTGTTACCTCCCATGCAAAACTAAAACCTATGCACTGTTTGCAGCCTACAAAAGGAAGGCATATAGAGTTTCATGAACAAATGAAACCTTTGTTAACATCTATAAAAACTTCCAGAAAAATGGTCTAAATGTGTTCAATGATTCCCCAAAATCAATAGTCATTCTCTTCCCAGTCCAAACCCTGATGGGCACTAGTCTCACTTTCCCTTTCCCTTTTCTAAAGTGACTTCCATTTTTTGCCAACCCCCACATGCCTTCAACCTAACCTCAAATAATATATTGAATTCCTATTTCTCATACAAAATTGGGTATGAACACATTCTACCTCAGAATGCCATCTGTATTGTCACCCATCTTCATGCTGTTTCCCCGTTGTACTTTTTCTATCTAGAATAAACTTCCCCATATAAAGCTAACCCCCTCATTTTATCCAAATTTCTGCTTAAATGTCATCTGGTCTATGAGGTTTATTCTGACCTTCCTTTTTAAACCTGAAACACCCAACTCATTAATTGTCTTCATGATTTTGCTCTACTGTACCTTCCTTTTGTTTCTTACCATCTCTTATCCATAAGCAAACTGCGTTGTTTACATATTTAGTTTGTTTAATGTTAGTTTTTTCCAGAAAAAAGGAAGCCCTGCCAGGGATTCTCCTATATTTGTTCAGTGAAAGGTTATGATCAGTATTCATGGGATAAATACGTCTTTCTTTTCACGTAATAACCAATCTTACATCTTGACCCTTAGATACAATCTAATTGTAATTATCTCATTTAACCCTGAAAATAGAGAAAATACACTTTTGCTGTTCATTTTTTTAAATTTTTACAGACTTCATTTTGATTTATTGTACACAATGGGGTACAACTTTTCATTTCTATGATTGTGCATGATATAGATTCATACCATTCATGTAATCATACATGTACATAGGGTAATGATGTCTGTCTCATTCCACCATTTTTCATACTCCTGTCCCCTCCCCCTCTCATTTGCCTCTACATAATCTAAAGTTTCTCCATTCTTCTCTCATCCGCCCCCACTACCCCAACTTGATTATATATCATCATCCACTTATCAGGGAAAACATTTGGCCTTTGGTTTTTTGGACTTAGCTGATTTCACTTAGCATGATATTCTTCAATTCCATTTATCTGCAAATGCTACAATATTATCTTTTTTAATGGCTGAATAATATTCCATTGTGAAAATACACTTTTACAAATATGACGAAGTCAAATTATCCCTTTATACAGATGATTATACATATAGAAAATATTAATATCCAAAAAACCTTGTTAAAACTGATAAATCCAGTAAAATGCAGAACATAAAAATCAAAATACAAAAATCAATTGCTTTTTTATATACCAGTAACAAATTTGTTTAGAAAGAAACCATGAAAATAGCTACAAAATAAATACCTAGAAATAAGTGCAAAGCAAAGAAGTAAAAGCCCTCTATAATTTAAATAACAAAACACTGAAGAAATAAATTGAAGAAGGTATATTTTTAAAAACTCTAAATTGCTCCCTTATGCATGGATTGGAAGAATTAGTTTTGTGAAACTAGTCATACTACTCAAGGTGATTTACAAATTCAATGCATTATCCATCAACATATAAATGGCATTCTTCGCAGAACTAGGGGGGGGAAATCCTATAGAGCATATGGAAGGGAAAAAGAAAAACACCAAATAGCCAAAGCAATCTTGAGCAAAAGAACAAAGCTGAAATCATCACTATTCCTGATTTGAGGACATACTACAGAGTCACAATAATCAAAACAATCTGACTTTGGCATAAAAATGGACATATAACAATGGAATAGAATAAAGATCCCAGAAATGAACCCACCCATTTACAGCCAACTAATTCTTGACTAAGGCACCAGAAAGTTACATTGGAGAAAGGGCAGTCTCTTCAATAAATTGTACCAAGTAAACTAGATTCCCATCTAGTGCTCACCATGTAAGCAAATTAACTATAATCAAAAACCTAAATAAGAGACTGACACCCTGAAACTACCAGAAGAACACATGGGGAAACACTTGAAGATATTGATACACACAAGAATTTTTTTTTTTTTTTTTTTGGAACCGGGATTGAACTCAAGGACACTCAGCCACTGAGCCACATCGCCAGCCCTATTTTGTATTTTATTTAGAGACAGGGTCTCACTGAGTTGGTTAGGGCCTCACTAAGTTGCTGAGGCTGGCTTTGAACTTGCAATCCTCCCACCTCAGACTCTCGAGTCTACTGGGATTACAGGCCTGCGCCACCGCGCCCGGCCCACACAAGAATTTTTTAGAAGGACTTCAAAAGCACAAGAAACAAAAGCAAAAATTGACAAATGAAATGATATCAAGCTAAAAAGCTTCTGCAGAGCAAAGGAAATAAGTAGACGAACGAATATTATGTCAATTATTCATCTGACATAATAAGGTCAATATTCAGATGATAAGAAATTCAAGAAATTTAACAATAAAACTAATCCAATTTAAGGAATAGGCAAATGATTTGAATAGGCACTTCTCAGAAAAAGAAATACACATGGCCAACAAATGTGTGGAAAATGTTCCATATCATGAGCCCCCAGGGAATATATATCACAATTACAATGAGATAACCCCTTACCCCAGAGAGAATGACTAGTTTCAAATTTAAAAAAAAAAATGCTGATGAGCCTGCAGAGAAAAAAAGGAACTCTCATACATTTTTGTTGGGTATACAAATTACTACAGCCATTATGGGGATAGTATGAAAGTCCCTTAAAAAACTAAAAACAGACATACCTTATGATCATTTATCCCACTTTGTATGTATACAAGGAAATGAAATCAGTCTACCAAAGAATTAGCTGTGTCCCATTTTATTTCAATAGTATTCACAATTGCTAAGACACAGCAGCAGCCTAAGTGTCCAAAAGAAAGTAACTGAATGCAGAAAAAATGGTTTATATATGTAATGAAATATTTTCAGTCATAAAAAAGAATGAAATCCTGAAATTTGAAGCAAAATTGAAGGAACCAGAAGATATTATATTAAATGAAATGAGTCAGACACAGAAGTCAGACAAGTACCACACATTCTCACTCAAGCAGAAGCTAAAAGGGGACATTCTGGAAGTAAAATGATGATTACTAGATACTGGGAATGGTGGGTGTGTGGGGGATGGATATAAAGGGAGGCAGGCTGCTTTGGTCAGTGTATTCTGAATGCATGTGTGGAAATCTCACACTGAACTCCATTCATATATACAATCAACATATGCTAATCAAAAGTGAAAATACAAGTTAAAGAAGACAGGAAGTTAGTAAACAAAAATAGAAATAATTTTCAAAAGTAAAGACACAGAAGATCTAATGAGACTATGATAGGTCTCGTTAAAATATATTGAGACTCCTTGGCCTATACCCAAAGGACTTAAAATCAGATTACTACAGTGATGCAGCCACATCAATGTTCATAGCTGCTCAATTCACAATAGCTAGATTGTGGAACCAACCTAGATGCCCTTCAATAGATGAATGGATAAAGAAACTGTGGTATATATACACAATGGAATATTATTCAGCCATAAAGAAGAATAAAATTTTGGCATTTGTAGGTAAATGGATGATGTTGGAGACTGTTATGCTCAGTGAGATCAGCCCATCCCAAAAATCCAAAGGCTGAATGGTCTCTCTGATAAATGAATGATGATGCATAATGTGGGGGGGAAGGGTGGCAAGAAAGGAGGAAGGATAGATAGCATAGAGGGAAGGGAGGGGTGGGGGCGGGGTAGGGGGTAAGAATAATAACAGAATGTGTGACAGACACCATTGCCCTGTGTACATGTATGAATGCACAGATGGTGTGACTCTACTTTGTGGACAACCAGAGAAACAATAGCTGTACTCCATTTGTGCTCAATGAATCAATAAGCAAATAAAAAAAAATAAAATAAATATATATATTGATCACCACTTGTGAAAAGAGAAGATAGACTGTCTTCCCCATGTGTTAATTAAACAATAAACAAGCTAATTTCTAAATCACAAAATACAAATGTTGTATAGATTCTATTATCTGATTAAAGACAAAGAAACTAAAAAATTTAAGCATGAGAAAAACAAAGTACCTTATTAAATGGAAATTAATAAGGCCTTCTTTAAATAATCATCTACTAAAGAAAATCAAATAATTTAAAACTATATATAAAACATAGCTAAAGAAGTACTAAAAATTTTATAGTTCATTGTATATCATATTTGTGATATATCAACAAAAACAGGCTAGTTGACTTAAAATTTTAGAAAATAAACCACAAGTTAAGGCAAAAGTAAGAATTAATGATTAATGTTAAATCAGAAATTATTTATAAACCTGAAAAAAATATATGTGTAATAAAACTAAAATTAGTTTTTGAAATAACCATGTAGTCAGTCTAGTCATAAAAAAAGGAAAAATAATACATATACAAAAGTTTTAAATGTGGATTAAAAAGAGAAAGGAAATTTAAGAATCAAATAAATTCTTGGCTTAATAAAAATGGATTTAAATACTTAAACATGATGAATGATTTTCTAAAAAATTGATTAGATTTTGAATAAAGCTAAGCAGATTAATTGCCACAGAAGAAATAATGGTAAAATAATATCACTTCCAGAAGTTCAAGGTGAAAATTTACAAAATCCTCAATAAATAGATCATCTCAAAGCAATTTAAACTATTGTAGGCAATATTTTTAAAAAAATTTTTCCAAACCAACATAACAGATGCTAAAATCTGTCAATCACTGCACAAATATATTTCATATCATTTATAAACCACATTGAAATAATACAACATAAACTATTCATATATAGAATTCAACAGATTTTAGAAAAATATCATTTTCAAGAAAATTTTATTCCTGAAATATGAGTATTAATTAAAGTTGTTATTGAGTTTGCTAATAGACCTAAGGAGAAAGGTCATGGTAACATACGTAAGTATGAACAAAATATAACTATAAAACACTCAAAGTGGAATAGATACTTCTTACCATGTGTTTTAGTTAGCTTTTTCATTGCTGTAACCAAAAGACCTAACAAGAACAATGGGAGGAGGAGAAGTTCATTTGGGGCTCCCAGTTGCAGAGGTCTCAATTCACAGAGGGCTGACCCCATTCCTCAGAGCCTGGATAAGGTAGACCATCACAAAAGAGGAGTGTAGTGGAGGAAAGCAGCTAGGATCATGGCACCAGAGAGAAAAAGAGTTCTGCTCAACAAGGACAAAATACATACCCAGAGACATGCTCCCAGTAACCCACCTCCTCTAGCTACACAGACCTTCCTTGGGTTAATCCCTATCAGGAGATTAAAGTACGTTGTAGGTTGAGGCTCTCATAATCTGATTATTTCACCTCTAAACTTCCTTGCATTGTTTCACACATGAGCTTTTGAGGAGGACACATGTAAACTATAGTGTGTTAAAATCTACTCATATCAGGTCATAAGACAGATTTTAATTATTTAACACTGTGCCTGAGTTAGTGGTCAAAATATCTTACATGAGAAACTGGACATACAAAATCTGAAAATAATTTAGCCTCATTCTTTATAGTTGATACATTTAAATGGCTATAAAACAGAAGAGAATCCACAAAAATTATTCTAAAAGAAATAATCCACATAATACAGAGTAAAACAATATGCATAAATAAATAACTTCCAAATGAAATTGTTTAAACCATATTGAAGGGTTACTTTTGTTGGTCAAAAATAAGCAAACATCAGTGAAAAATGAGTAATTCAATTTACTAGCACCAACACCAACTATTATAAAGATATAATGGAAGGAAAAAATTTCCATTTAGAAGAGTACAGAAAATGTATTTTACCTATAAATAACATAAACAATAGGTCTTTTTTTTCCTTTTTTTAATATGTATTTAATTTTGATTCGTTGAACACAAATGGAGTATAGTTATTGTTTCTCTGGTTGTACACAAA
>JAJEJO010051014.1:43628-97926 GCA_020662805.1 Glaucomys volans | reverse complement strand
AAATTGCAATCCCACCAGCAATGTATGAGTGTACCCTTTTCCCCACATCCTCGCCAACACCTGTTGTTGCCTGTATTCTTAATAAAAGATATTCTAATTGGGGTAAGATGAAATAGATGCAAAAATTCTTAACAAAATTTTAGCAAATCGCATACAAAAGCATATTAAAAAGATAGTGCACCATGATCAAGTGGGTTTCATCCCAGGGATGCAACGTTGGTTCAACATCCAGAAATCAATAAATGTAATTCACCACATCAACAGACTTAAAGTCAAGAACCACATGATTATTCCAATAGATGCAGAGAAAGCATTTGATAAAATACAGCACCCCTCATGCTCAAAACACTAGAAAAAATGGGGATAGTAGGAACGTTCGTTAACATTATAAAGGCTATGTATGCTAAGCCCACAGCTAGCATCATTCCAAATGGAGAAAAATTGAAAGCATTCCCCCTGAGAACTGGAACAAGGCAGGGATGCCCTCCATCTCCACTTCTGTTCAACAATGTCCTTGAAACTCTAGCTGGAGCAATTAGACAGACCAAAGAGATTAGAGGAGTACGAATAGGAAAAGAAGAACTCAAACTATCCCTATTTGCTGATGACATGATTCTCTATTTAGAAGACCCTAAAAATTCCACCAGAAAAATTCTGGAACTCATAAACGAATTTAGTAGAGTAGCAGGATATAAAATGAATGCTCATAAATCGAATGCATTTTTATTTGTAAATGATGCATCCTCTGAGGGAGAAATTAGGAAAACTATACCATTCACAATAGCCTCTAAAAAAATAAAATACTTGTGAATCAATCTAACAAAAGAGGTGAAAGAACTCTACAATGAGAACTACAGAACACTAAAGAAAGAAATTAAATAAAGTCTGAGAAGATGGAAAGATTTCCCATGTTCTTGGATAGGCAGAATTAATATAGTCAAAATGGCCATACTACCAAAAGCACCATACAAATTCAATGCAATTCCAATTAAAATCCCAATCATGGACCTCATAGAATTAGAGCAAGCAATCATGAAATTCATTTAGAGGAATAAGAGACCCAGAATAGCCAAAACAATTCTTAGCAAGAAGAGCGAAGCAGGGGGTATCACAATAACAATAGGTCTTTGACTACAAACTTTAAAACACTAATGAAGGAAGAAGATTCAAATAATTTATCATGTAATGTGGTTTCAATAATAATATGTACTTTAAATGGATTATTCTAAATATCACATGAAAAAATTAACGTGAATAATCAGGAAAACTCCTCATGAGGAAAAATCCTTCTATGAGGATCACTAGCCCCCTGATGTTAAATATACAATAGATATTCCATAATTAAAACAAGACAGTTCATTAATAGACCAATAGATCACTGAAGAGAAAAAAAGCATCCAGAAATAGATCTTAGATTATATAATTGATAAATATTTAATGTAAGTATGAATCTTAAGTTAGTAGACAAAAATAGCTTATTGGAGAATATCATGCTAAGTGAAATAAGTCAATCCCCGAAAATCAAAGTGGATGATGATATATAATTGGGTTGGGAGTGGTGGTGGGTGAGAGAAGAATGGAGGAACTTTAGATTATGAAGAGGGAAATGAGAGGGAGAGGGGGCAGGAGCATGAAAAGTGGTGGAATGAGACAGACATCATTACCCTATGTACATGTATGATTACATGAATGGTATGAATGTACATCATGCACAACCATAGAAATGAAAAGTTGTACTCCATTTGTGTGCAATGAATCAAAGTGCAGTCTGTAAAAATAAAAAATAAAAAAAAGAATTGCGCACATGAACATATATTTTATATACATATATTACATAGTGTGCACTGTACCATTTTTGCAGTCTACAATTTAAGTTTTCACTAAATAATAAAGGGTATATTGTCAATATTTTAAGAAAAAAAGATTTTATATAAACCTGGTATCCATCTATAAAAAACTAAATTTGAACAAAAATCTCATATATATTGGAAAATTATAAAATGAATCTATTATTGAAATGTTAAATTTTAACAATGCCACACAGCCAGGAAATGGATGACTCTAATTCCCTCTTGCATAATCAGAATGACCTGGTAATTATAAGATCTAATGTCCTAACTCTTAATCTACTGGACATATCTGAAGATTTTGTAAATGTTCATTTCAATTAGAAACTCCCACTAACCTTTGGCTCCAGTGACGTCACGGTTCAACTGAGGCTCAGGAGCAGAGAATTAACTTCTTTAGGTCATCCATAAAGAAAACTAAAATATCACTAAGCATTAGAAGAAGGAAAAGGGACTTCTAAGACTTTTCCTAAGGATATCGTTATGAAAATAATACTTAAATTGCTTGAGTCTGAGGGAAACTCTGCCTTAATTACCTTCCAAGGAAAACTATATTGGTAAACACCATTTTAGGAAGGCAGCTCTTATTAACTCTAAAGATCTGCTTTGCTGAGGGTTATGAAGCTTTGGAATGTTTTTTGCCAAAGGTCATCCATCCTAAGGTTAAGTTTTTTTAAATAAATGAGAAAAAGAGTAATACTTGAATGGCACCCAGCTATTGACTTACCGATGGACATCCATGCCTCTGTGTATTATAGACACAAAGTCTGATATCTTGGCTCCTTTGAAAAAATCTTCCTTCAGGTTTTGACTTTTTCTAAAATGTTATGTTTTCCCACATGGGTTGAACTTCCAAAATCTCATCCACTTGTATAACTCAAAAAACCAAAAACTATATATTGATGACTCCTAAACTTATAAAATTGTACCTTTACTCTATAAAACTTTTGACTCCAGACCATTGATAGAAACCAGAAGTCACTCAAAATAGCTTATACTAGAACTGATCTTATTGCATGACAATAAAAGTCTAATATTAAAAATTACTCTTTTTGTCTGATAAAATTTCATTAAACTAGGAAATTTCTACAGGCAAATGTGCATTTTTTTATACACACAGACACCCACATATACATTCCAAGTTACATTTAAATTAAGTCATATTTTGTTTTATTTTAGTGAAACAAAATTATAATTCTTAAATAGTCCCCCTTTAATTCAGTGTTATATATGAATTAGATTATATGAGGTGCAAATAAAAGTGATAAATAAGGCAAGCAATAAAAATAGAGTGCACCACCACCTGCACAGTGCTATTTTAAGAATACCCAAACAGCAACCAGACTAAGAGATATATTTTTCCCAACCCATTTATTGACACGTGAATTGATTCTCTCATCCTTTAATATAGCTATTAAAACTACTCTAGGATTAGCATAATAAGTCTGGGGTAGGGGAGTTATTTCAAAGACGTACATTAATTCAGCTTATTAAAATATAAAGGACAGCTGTAACAATTACCTAACAAGCACTACCTATATGATTATGGTTATTATTATCAAGTCTCAAGATGTGAGGAGCTTCCATACTTCTACAAAAGTCAATTATTTTATTACATGTGATAGTTAAGACCCTAGGCTTGATAGCTATGATAGAAAATTATAAACTTTAAATTTTAGATAAGTGAAAGGATAAAGGATATAGAACAGGCTGATGATACAATACTGGGATATTAACAAGTAGATCATAAACGCTCATTTGCTAAGGGCAAGTCTTCTGGGGATCATGGCCAAAATGAAAGGAGATTCAGCTGGTTCTTCTTGTACTTAAAATATCTTACTAAAATCTCTTTGTTTTTAAACTTAACTTTCATAATAACACTGATAGAAGACAGAAATACCATGAAAAATGGATGACACAGGAGAACGCTATGGGACCACAGAGGTAGAGATTGGAACACTAAGAATTGCCGGAAACCACTAGAAGCTGGAAAAAATAAAGAAGGATCTTTCCCAGAGCCTTCAGAGATAGCATGACATTGCCAACATCTTGATTCTGGAATTCTAGCGTACATATCTATGATAAAATTCAGTTCTCTTGTGCAAGCCACAGCATACTCTATTACGGTAACACTAGGAAACTAATACAGATTTTGGTTTTGGTCTGCCTCTCACAGGAAAACCTCAGTACATGATGAAGATCCCCACTTTGTGTTTATTTCCTTGTTTTTCCCTTCACAACCCTTTCCCAGTGTGAAACAGAAATTTCAGTGCAATACCAGCTTCTCCAAGTCAACCTCACCTGGTTCCCTCAGGCATTTCAGACATTCCTCTACTTTCAAAATCTCTACATATGTCAGCATCTCGGTTGTTCCAAATCCCTTTCTGACTTCCTCCTCTCCCTCTTTCACTGCCTTTTCTATCTCAACTTGTCAAATTTAAGTTTTTAAGTACTGTTCTAAAAACTCTTTGGAAAAATGTAACAATTGTTCACTTCTCCAGCTGGGATGCACAGCTAGGTAGTTGGGACTCCAGGCTCCATTTCTTACATTCTTCTAAATAAAACCTTCACCCCAGTTGTACCATGTGCCTCTGGAACAAAAACATAAGAGAAGAAAAAGTTCACATCCAGTCATTCTCTAACATGAGTCTCAAATTGTGGCCACAGGTCTCAAAGATTTTGCAACACAAGAGAACTATTGGAAAAGACGAATTCTCTAGCACCACCCCAGGCAACTAAACCAGAAGCTCTGGGACTGGGATTGCACCATTTTTGTTTTGTAAGATCTCTAGGCAATACTGATGCTTGCTCAGGTTTAAGAATTGCTGCTGTAGATGCTGCTCAGCAAACTATTTCTCCAATAGAAGAAAAGTTGGTTAGTAACTGAGTCAGGGATGAGGTCACCATGGTAAAAAGCAAGGCTGTGTACTATAGTCCCCTTACTGATATTTATTCCAAAAACTCAGAGGTAGGAAAAAAAAACAAAAACCTATGCTTTAATCAGAATAAGTAAAAGGATCATCATCAACTAGCTAAATCCAGTTAGATTTAATCATTATTTAACAAATATTTAGTAAATCTTTTCTAGACAACAGGGATGTTACAGCCAGTGAGTCAGCCCTGTTTCATGGGGTTAGGTTATAGTAGGTAAGACAGAAAATACAAAGTCAATATTGTACAATTTTAAGTGTGGTAAAAGCTGTTGAAAAAACATTTTAAGGGATTAGGTAATGACTGGTGTTGGGTGATGGAGTGAACAGAAAATTCCATTATAAAAGGAAAATATCTAAACAGAAAATGAAGGTTGGAAGAAGCTTTCATTTTGAGGGCAATATATCCTGGCAAAGAAAACAGAAAAATGCAAATGTGAATGCCACAAGGTGAACCAAGTTTGAACATTTCAAAAAATAGCAAGAAGGGCTAGCAATATAGCTTAGTGGTAGCATGCTCGACTAGCACACACAAGGCCCTGGGTCAATCCCAGTGCTGCAAAAAGTAAACAAATAAATAAACAAACAAGAAGACAGCATGGCTACAGCTGAGTTAGCAAACAAGGAGAAAAGGGTAGGAGCTAGAAGTAAAGGCATGGGGAAATCACATAGGGCCTTGATGACATCCCCCAAATGTCAGATTTTGTTCAAAACATTGTGTGAACTTATTCATTTTTTTTCCATGTGAAAGATTAACGTGTTCACTGTAGCTGCTGGGGGAGGAGGTTTTAAGTGGGGCAAAAGGGGAGAAAGGTAAGAAGAGCACTTAGGGTTCTGGTGAAGAGGTTCAAACCACAGAAGAGATAATGGCAGCAGAGGGAAAAAAATGAATGATTGAATCACTGAGACAGTTTGAGGTGGCAGCTAATAATTTATGGATGAATTGGATTGAAGTGTGGTAGCACAAGGACATTAGAATGACACCTTTGAGTAACAAAAATTTGAGTACTTGATAGTGTCTGTTATTGAGATGGGAATGTATGTGGGAACTGCAGGCTTGGGGAACAGTTACATTTGTCCATCCAAGTGCAGATGTTGAATTTATCAGGATGGGACTGAAGGCTAAAGCAGACTGGTGGGGAAATCAGGATGAATTCGTAATTTAAGAAGGGGAATAATTTTGGAGACAACAAAATTTGTAGGGTAAGAAAATAGAAAGTGTTTGCAGAAAGGTGGGGAGTTACTGAACATGTTGGTATACAGTTGGTATACAGTTTAGTTTCTAGTTACCTAGAAACTAAATGGCAGGATCAGGGGAAAACACCCAGGAACACTTATCAAAAATTTAAAATTTTTTCACATATGTGTCTGGCTACTTTAGTAAGTTAAAACATCAACAAGACTCCAGATTCTCTTTCCTTGTTCACCTCTCAATGAGTTGCAAAATATTCACATTGACTTTCTATCAATTAATCAGGGTCGGTGACTTTTTAACCTAGCTTTAATGAGGTATGATTGAAAATTAAAACTATATATAAGATGAACAACATGATTTATGTATATATTGTGAAATAATCACCCACCAACATCAGGCTAATATATCTTTCACCTTACACATTTCCCTTTGTGTGGGAATGGGGGCAGGGGAAGAAAATATGGATCTACCCCTTCAGCCAATTTCAAGTATATAATATCATAAATTATAGGCACTTTTTGTAAACTAGATCTCCAAAACTTATTCATCTTGCATAACTGAAACTGTACCTCTTACTGATATCTCCCAAT
The DNA here is from genome assembly GCA_020662805.1 of Glaucomys volans. Lineage (NCBI taxonomy): Eukaryota > Metazoa > Chordata > Mammalia > Rodentia > Sciuridae > Glaucomys > Glaucomys volans. The sequence goes on along the minus strand of JAJEJO010051014.1, from coordinate 91,364 downwards.
TTGTCCTACCCCCAGGTCCTGGCAGTCACAATTCTAATCTCTCCTTCTGAGTTAGACTATTTTAGATTCTACATATAAAGTGACATTTTAATACAAAGACAAAATGGGAAAGTTGCCTCAAAGGAAAAGTAGAAGTCAAATTTTAGAAGTGTTTGTCTTATGTAGGAATGAGCTAGGAGAGAATATACATAGTAAATATACCATTATTCATTTTAAAAAGCACTATAATAGTAGATCCATAGCCAAACTTTAATGATTTATTTACTATATTACATATTGTCAAGAGAATTTAATAAATGTGTTCTATTGCCCATTAATGTGGTATGCAGAAATAAATAAAACGATTTAATATATTTTCTTAAAATGTTTCTATATATCTTCTCGGCCAAGATATTAAAATAACTTATAACTCTAAATATTTTTTCCATTATAGCCTAAAGCCACAGAATCTATTTTTGCAAACTTGTTAATATGTACATATTAAACAACTCTAATATTTGTGTTAGAGAAATAAATTAATAAATATTAGTTCTATATGTTTTTGAGCATTCTAATTTTAAACAGATGACTTTTACATCTTATGTACAAAAATTTTATAATAAGAATAAAGAAAACCCAGAAAAAATTAAATTATGGTTCAATAAGAGTTACTAACAGTAATACAGTCAGAGATCCAATTAATTTCATGGCTTTTACCAAAAACACTAGTAGAATATATAAATCAGTTTTTAGAAAAACTTGTAAGAGAAACATCTTTTGTAAACAATACATTTTGGTTACAAATTCACACTAGTAATTTCATAGCAAATGTATAACATGTGTACCACCATGAAGACAGGCCATGCTGTAATCAGACTGCTTTGTGAATTTACTATAACAAAATGATTAGACGCTGGATTTAATCATGCCACGTCTGGGATTTGGCATTCTAACAACTGCAGCACAGCTGCCAACCCTGCCACACTGGTAGAAACTCACCAGTTCTTTGTAATAATCATGTCTGGAGCTATTCCTTTGATTATTTCAAAAGAGAAAAAAAAAAGGAATTACGTACTTGGTCTACATTTGCAGAGATGGCATGACTCATGTGATTAGAGGCTTTCTTGCATATCTTACTACCCAATGGTATCCATGTGAGTGATCACTGCCCTGAACTCAGGAAATGGGTGTCCAGATAGTTTCCACAACACTAATTATTCTAATGAATTCTGAGAGGATGAACTAATACAATACTCTCAAAGATTTGAATTCTGTTAGACCTTAGCATAGAGAAGCTTGCTATATCCTTAGCTAACTATCTTTCTGAGACCAAAACTGATACAAATTATTATAAAACATGGTTCATTACAATACAGAATTTATTCTGCAAAACAATATATGCTAAAATATACCTGAATGTACCCAACCTTTATAGAAGAATTAATTCTCCTATATTCAGATGTTGAAACACCTCTGATTCCCAGTCTCACCCAAATCCCAACTGGAGAGATTGCATATTTTCATTTTTGACAACTTTTAGAATGATGATACTATTAACAGGAAAACAAGAATATTATTGTAAAGGAGAATTGATTGGTTGGGAATACTAAGATTCTGTTTGAAACTATAATTTAAAATGCTATTATAGTATACAGATGAAGACTAAGGTGACCATCTGTAATTATCTAACCACATTCATGAAATAAGATAAATAACACAAACTACTGTAATAACAAATCTGAAAATCTTTTTTATTCTTTTACATATATATATATATTTAGTTTAGGTGGACACGATACCTTTATTTTTATTTTTATGTGGTACTAAGGATCAAACCCAGGGCCTCTACCACCAAGTCACAACCCCAGCCCCTGAAAATCTTAATATAGTCATGCAATAAAAACATATTCTTTACTCTGATGCAGACATTTCTGTTGGAAAGCACCTCCATTAAATATATTCAGGGGTCTCTTTGCCTCCTAGCTTTGGCCTTGACCTGTGTCTCTAGTCAGTTGGTAAGTTATGATTAGGAGAATCAAGTACTGTGTGTGGAAGATTTTTGGAAGCCTCACTTGAAATGACATATCATCACTCTTTCCCACATTCCACTAGGAAAAATTACAGAGACTGGGAAATATATTCAACTTATGTGCCCCAGAGTAAAAGGCAAGGGCAAAGCAACCTCTGGTGCCCTTGGTTGAAAGGTGAGGAATTATAATGTGAACTATAAGCAACATAGAAGTAGGAGTGACCACAAAGCCTATAAATGGGTATTTTGAAAAGGTTCATGTATATGAAAAATTCAAAATTTAAAATGACTTCTTGTGATACTGTGGTACTTGTAAGATAAAAGTAAGTGTAATTTTTGCAGTATATTAGTGTTAAATTAATCTTAATAATCATTAATTTTACATATTTTACCAGTAGAACAAATGAACAGAATGAATTGGTTAGAGTGATCAAATTCTTTCATATTAAATATTATCCTTCACTTACTTCCTCATATAAAAATTCCATTTTTTAGTTAATTTTATTTTTTCTAGTGCCTGTGTAGAGGTCATAGCTCCTTTAGAAAATGACACTACTCATTTTAAGTCTTACATTCCACAATGTTAAATCCTTCTCCTATACTTTCTTCATAAGCACTGTTTGAGTTCCTTATTAGACTACCTCAAAACTATGCAAAACAAGGAACTAGTCACATTATTTGACAATGTACACAAACAGAATTTATGACATTACCAAAAAGTAGCAGCCTGCAGATAACATGTGGAATACTCTACAAAAGACATTTCACAGTAAATATTGTTAACTGAGATTTATAATTGAAATTTTACTTCAAAAATCTTTTTTAAAAAATAGCATTCTTTTCAGTGAGTGTTTTTTCCCTAATTGGCGCATTCTAATATCCTCCATGTTCATTTTGATTACAGACATGTTACTCTGACAGATGTTTCCAACAGAAATGTTATTTCAATATTAGCAGAGAAACATCTGCTGCTGGAAGGAGAGAGATGGGCCATTTTACTTCTCTAAATTTTACATAGGCCAGTGGTTCATCACCAGAAACAACTACCGTTCATCATGGACAAACATACTTGTTATTAAGAATAGCCAACCATTTCCTTAATATTTCTTAGAATTTCAACTGTGTTCCACTCAGTTACATGAAAATGTTTCTTCAATTCTATAATCTTTTTATTTGGCTATATCCACACAACTAAAAAATAATAAAGATGAGATAGAAAACTTGTAACTTGTACTTTTACCCCCAAAAATCATAAAAACAATTATAACATTGTCATGGAAAAAGAATATCATTTTAAAGACAATCAGCCCTTTTGCTAATCCATCTGAAAATAACTTCAGACATGAGAGATTTTTCTCATTGTGATTTAAACTTTAGGGACTTAACCAATGTTTTCCTGAGTTCTGTAGTTGTCCAGAGAAGTTTTATCTTGAACTGATTTTTATCTTCCAAAGAATGTTAGAGGAAATTAAATTACAAAATCCATGGGATTTATCTTCCTATCTCTACTTTTTAGGAGAAAGACATGAGCTCTTACTTAGAGAATACCTTACAAGTAATAAACATTTTTAAAAAGCAAATCTAATGTTTCTAATGTAAAGACTCTTAACTCTGATTGTTAGCTCTCTGATGAACTGTGACAATACTAAAAAGGAAAAGATTTTAAATTTATCATTGCTTCCAGAAACAGAATATCGGAAGAAAAATAGCTGTTTAGACTTGAGTCTAAACATTTTAGTCTAAGCCAAGTAAAAATTAATGCTATCATTTTTGCAAAGTAAAAATAATTTAAGAACAGTAAATATGATAATTATACTGCTCTGCTATATATAACTGTGTGACACGGATGAATGAGTTAATAACTCTAAAATGGAAATAATATCTCTAATATCTAATAGCTCTAAAATAGAAATAATCATAATCTTTAATTCATAGGATTGTAATTACTAAATTTATAAAGATTTGGGAATAGTAACAAAGTAAACTATTCTTGTTACTGATATTTATCGGGTACTAGAAAAAAAAAGTTTGCAGAGTAGGTAACCTGGGTTCATCCTTTTATTTTTAAAATAATGAGATTAAGCTATAGGACGCATTCATCCAGTCGATAATATTTTTAAGCGATAGTCCATATCTAACAATTTGTTAGGAACTATGATGATGGCAGTGAACAAGACAGAAGTTCTTAACGATCAGAGAGATCAGGGAATTCTATCAGTAAAGATCATTACACTACTGTTAAGGATTACAACCGTACTGAAGCCATAACTATATACTATAAGCCTTCAAGATTAATAACAGTAACATTAAGTATCAATTTTAATCAAAAGTCATTTTACTTTTGTCATTTCTAATTGTCACAACAAGGTGTAGGGTACTTACCTGTGTTATAAATAAGGATTTTTTTTTTATTGTTGTCATTTTTAAAATTTATTTATTTATTTTTACAGACTTCATTTTGATTCTTTGTACACATATGGGGTACAAATTTTCATTTCCATGATTGTGCATGATGTACATTCAAAATAAGGATCCTGAGATTGCACAGTATTTCATTGCTTCTCTAACCCATAGAGCTGGTAAAGTTACAGGATCCAAATTCACATTTCTCCCTTTATTCTCTCCAGTAGCTAGTATAAAACAAAGGCCACTCTTTTGGAGTCCCATGGATTCTGGTGCTCTGCATACTTCTTCCTTTCTGTGTACAGAGAACCATTTTCTATTTTCATCCCAAATAAAAAAAAAACATATTCCATCAAAGTCACTGGTTCTCCAACTTGCCTAACCATTGGGTTCACCCTTCAGCATATTGATGCTTCCTGCCTGCCATCATAGATTGATTTAATTGCTCTAGGGTGTCACCTGGGTACTGAGAAGTTTTAAAATCTGCCCATATGATTTTAGTTTGCTATGAAGGTTGATAACTGATGAAGTAAGAAATAAAGGAGGGCTTAACACAGGGATCAGAGATTTAAATTAAGGGGATTAAGTTATAAATAATTCCTCAAAGTAGCAGATGGCCAGAGAAACCAAATGTGAAAAAAAAAAAAAAAAAACTAGAATGTCACACAGAGATTTAAAAAATCACAGTTATGCTAAAAGAAAGAAAAAAGAGATGAACTAAGGCTAGATGGCAGGGAGGGAAGAGAAGGGATTCAGGGAATTAAAAATTATCATGTTGACTTTAATATGATAAAGGCCTAAGAATTCAGTTTTCTTACATATTTAACTGTTTTACCATGTACATTTGTAAAATGTGATATTTACCTGCATGGTTCTTTAAAACACCTGGCACTAAGCCCAGGGCTGTGGCTTACTTTTAGAGCACTTGCCCAGCATGCAGAAGACCCTGGGTGTAATCACAAGCACCACAAAAAGCAAAAACAAACACCTGGCCCATGAAAGCCAGAAAAGCACTCATTTCCTGTTAAACTGGGTGAATCAGGGTTTTGTGAGGAAAAATTTTACATAATTCAGAGGAATATATTAAAAATTAAAAGGATAAAATTTACAAACATCTCTGTAATGTGTATAGAATGTAAAAAAAAATCACAAAGAACTATAAAATTTAAGAAGCTGGGAAATACCATACATATCTAGAAAAATACTGTGTTAATTGCCTAAAACACAAAAACAGTTGTCAATGTTTTGACTACATCCTCCTTAAAAGTTGTCCTTTCATGTCAAAAGTACTTTATCATATTCTCTATAAAAAATAAAAATATAATTGATTGAAATATATTTTTCTGTTATTAAGTTATTGATAGTTTAACAAGGAATTGATAAGACAAAACCTCCTCATATGATGTTATGCTCTATGATTAAAAGATTTGCCACCAACTAGTTAACAGCTTCACACATTTCAGTTTGAATCTCCTCTACCACACACATTTTTTGGTGCCAACAGCCATAGAACATAATTCATATTTCAGTAGAATTTCTGGCCTGTCAGAATGCCCTGGTAGTTTTTGCATGGTTAACAGTAACAGAATTCTTGAAAGCTTTTCATAAGAGGGACAGTTAGCATTTAGCTGCAAACCGAAGCTACTATGAATCATTTAACTAAATCCTACTAAACTCAAACTACATGTATCCCCAATTCAATTTCCCTTAACTGAATCCCAGTAATGCCTATGGACAACCCAGTCATGATACAAGGGAAGCATAATAGAAGGAAAATTCATACAGGGAAGAAATAATGTTCTCAACTAATTGCAATTATTACACTACTTTTGAAAATTTTACCAAAAGTACATGCCCTCAAGAGATCCATATAAGCCACAGATCCTGAAGTATTAAGCTTCATTATATTCAGGGCAAATCCATCTCTGAGTCATTATTGTAATTATTTTCATTAGCAGCTCCATATTTCAATGGAGTATGGCAATCTGGTTAGAAGATGAGCATAAGTAACTGATATTAGTAAATGTCATTACAAGTATTTTACATGCAATGCATTTACACTTCACAACAACCTTATCCTTAACATCCCTATCTCTAAGAAATTACAGCGAGGCCCACAGAGAAGGGTGGCCTTAAATTCTCACTGTAAATTGTAGAGGGCAGAGATATTGTGCATCTCTTCGAAACCAGCCTCTCAAATTGTTATTGAGGCTGAAAATGCATAGCCCTTTACCTGTGTTTGAGCGTCTGTCAACATTTTAAATAACTGATGAGGACGTTGATAAAGATTATAGTAAACTGTTAAGCTGCTTATTTGGAATGAGAGTGAAGTGGAAATATATATATATGCCAGCCATGTACTATTTAGGCAGCTCATACAAGTGCACACAGTTTTAAGGTAGGTCAGACAATTGTCAAGGAAACACTGAAAGAAATGCCAAACAAAATGAAAATTGCAACAATTTCCTATCATATATCAAAACAGAAGCCCAAAGCAAATATGCATTTATAATGTGTCTTACTATATGCATGGGTTAGCAAGTTCCATATTTGTCATTTAAGATTCATATATAATACTAAGAAACTTTTCAAAACTATTTTTAAAATTTGTTATTTGTTCTTTTTAGATATATATGACAGTTGAGTATACTTTGACATATTATACATACATGGAATATAACAAGAAACTTTACAGTGAAAGTTTCAAATAATGAAATGGAATATCAATATGGCATAATGTGGAGTGAGATGGCTATAAATTATTATATATATTCAACATAACACAAATGTTAAAGTGTTGCTTGAGAGGAGAATTGGAACTAGTTCAGGATTAATGTTACCCTGAGATAAATGCAGGAGAGCAATTCCTAATCCTCATAGCTTAGAAGTCAGGAGGCAATATCAGATGCCCCAAACCTCATCACTTTGGAAGTGCACATGGTCACACACTCATAGAAGCCAACAAGGCATATATTATAATCAATTTTAATATCTTCTCTCTACCAACCCATGGTAACCTTACTAATGGTAGATCTTATCTTTTATCTCTGTGCTTTGGTGCTGTCATACTGGAGAAATTCAGTTAGCAATTGAATAACAAATGTGGACAAATGAATGGGGGAAGAAATTCAGCTCCCTCACATCCTAGTTGCTGTGCATCATAGGTTCCCCATCCAGCAGCACTAAACCCAGCACTGAGTGACAGCTGAGCATGAGACTCATGAATCACTATTCATACACCATACACTACTGCCTACCTTTTGAATATGTATAACACTTTTGTTCTGTGAGGATATATATCACATGAATTTACCCACAAATATATACTGAGTACCTACTAAGTGATAGATGTTGTTTCAGGCAATAGGGAGAAATTATGGAACCAAATGGTTGTAACTTTGTATTATATTTATATCTATATTGTGCCTATCCAATCCCTCTTAAATTAAACCCTTTGTATCTACACAGTGCTACATCTCCTATACCATCTAATAATTCATCTTATACATAGTAAGTCCACTTTTGGATTGCTAAATGTATACTAAACAAAAATGTAAATTATGTATCAAAATTTGTGACCTAAATTCATATTGAATGCATATTTTTATGCCATCATTGGCCCAATGGATATGTCTCCCCAGGGAGTAGTATTTCCTGAGAAATTTTTATGCATATATTACTGCTACTGAAAAAGGATCTATGTTTTAACAAAGAAATTATCTAGAAATTTTCTCATGGGACAACACTCCATAATTAGGGATCCATGATCTTCAAATACTGAAAGAATCAAATACTAAATTACATGGCTTAATTTATGAGTATCCCTTGGGATCAACAACAAATTCCTGACTTAAGTCTGAGAATATGTCATATCCTGTTATTAGTGATATTTGAAATTCTGATATCTGCATCAATATAAGAAATAATTTCAAGACTGAGACAGTAATGTGATTTTCACTTTAGAATGCTTTTCTTGTTTGTTTCAATAGTTTTTAAAAATTATTTTATTTTTTAAAATTTCTATGACTTAAAACACATACTTTCAATATTCAAACTCTCAACTCTTAAAATTTGTCATTCAATTCCTGCCAAATGTCATTTTGTTTGTTCTTTGAGAAGTGAATGCTATCTTTTTTAACATCACCAAAATGTTCTCATATGAAGGCAGTGTGTATTTCATTGTTTTGATTTTGCCTCCCCACTTTCCCCAAAACAAAATGCAGTTTTACAATTCTATTTACCTTACAATTTAGTGTGTTCCTTCTAGGAATAATATATGGAGAAAACAAGTTTAAGAAGAAAAAAATGAGGATTTTAAAACTACATAAATATGTCTAGTTATTTAGAATACTAAGAAACATGAATTCTTAAACACTTTAATTCTTGCCATCCCTCCTGGTTTGAAAGCTATATAGTGCGGTGTATAATTCTATTGAGAAAATTATTGTATTTTGTGGAAAAACTCCTTACAGTAATTAACTACTTATATATCTATAATTTTGAGTAACTTGTCTTTCCCTTATAGGAAATTAAGCAAATTGAGTCTAGTATAAAAGTTAGATGATCTATAATAACTTATCTAATTCAAATTGATTATCATTTATTGAAATAGTTTTAGTTTAGATCTTGAATTTCCCTCCCACCACCAAAAGGAAAAAAAAAAGTTTGTGTGTTGAAGCATGTTTAGAGGTGAAGTTTTTGGAAAATGATTGGATCATGAGGGTTTTAACTTACCTCACCAGTGGATTCAGCTGTTGATGGATTCATAATATGATGGTGTTATTGAGAGGTGGTAGAGACTGAAGAAGGTGGAGCCTCACTGGAAGAAGTAGGTCACTGGGGCATGCCTTGGAAGGGTATGTTTTGACTATGGATGCTTTCCTTCTCTCTCTGCCTCCTGTCCACTATGAGGTGAGCTGCTTTATTCCACCACATGCTCCTCACCATGATGTACTGTCCAGAAGCAATGGATCCAAGTGACCACAGACTGAAACTTCTGAGACCTTGACCCAAAATAATTCTTTCCTCCTTTAAGTTGATTTTCTCAGGTATTTTGTCATAACAAAAAGCTAACACAATTCCTGAACTATTATCATCTTTCAAAGAAGTAAATGGAGCAGTTTGAATTTGTGGCTTTGGGCAAGTTAGTAGGCTTTTCAAAGTCAAGCATTCGCTCATGTTTTCATCTTACAGTACTACCTATGTTCTTATTTATGCACTAATTGGGGCTACCAGTTCTGCTAAGATAAAAGGGATGTTTATCCTCTTCATTTCAGGCTTTTCATCTAAGGAAAGGATTAACCTATTAGTTTTTATATTACTAAAATTAAAAAGTGGCCTTGATATCATTATGGAAATCAGAAATATGACCACTTACTCAGCCCTTGGCTGAGAAATATTTAGTAGTAGCAAGGATAAAATTTATATCCTCTGTGGAGGAAAAAATACACTCATGCATTCCTGGTGGGACTGCAGATTACTGCAACCACTATGGAAAGCAGTATGGAGATTCCTCAGAAAACTTGGAATGGAACCACCATCTGACCCAGCAATCCCACTCCTCCATTTATACCCGAAGGACTTATAATCAGCGGTCACCTCAATATTTATACCAGATCAATTCACAATAGCTAAACTATGGAACCCACCTAGATGCCTTTCAACAGATGAATGGATAAAGAAAATGTGGTACACAAACACAATGGAATATTACTCAGCCTTAAAGAATGAGATTATGGCATTTGCAGGTAAATGGATGGAACTGGAGCATATCATACTAAGTGAAATAAACCAATCCCCAAAAAACCAAAGGCCAAATTTTTTCTCTGATAAGTGGATGCTGATCCTTAGTGGTGGTGGTGACGGGGATAGGGAAGAATGAAGGAATTTTGGATTGTGTAGAGGGGAGTGAGGGGAGGGGTGGGGCAGTGGGGATGGGATGAATGGTAGAATGAGACAGACATTATTACCCTATATACACATATGATTACACTACTAGTGTGACTCTGTACCATGTAGTGTTGCACACGGCTGCAACTAGAAGGTAGGACCATTGGGTTACAGAATCTGGTTACAGTATCCGAGTGCCAACCCCTGAGGCAAAGCATGGAAAGGAACTCAGTCTCTGTGCACTGAAGTCTGAAGAGAAGAGCTTTATTCAGGAGAGATGAGGCATTTGTCACATAGGAAGCTGCTTCAGTCTTTACTGCGTATACACTGTCATTTATATGCTTGCAGTTAAGCTAGCCATACATCTCAAAGGTCAAGCCTTGTGCAAGTAGTTACCAGCCTGTTTGGCAGACTAAACAGAAAGTAAAAAACAACCATGTGAACACAAAAGGTGACAGTTTCACAGACACTGAAGAACTGTCTTACAGACCACAGAAGAACATCCTGTTCACAGAACACAAGAAAGGAGGATTAGGCCCCAGCTCCAAGTGGCCTGAAAGGTCACACAGGTCTCCTTCCAGAGGACAAGGCCCACAGTGAACAGCCAGAGGAATGAGAAGTCATGCTCCATTTCTGAACAGTGTGTCAAAATGCATTCTACTGTCATATATAACCAATTAAAACAAATTAAAAAATAAATAAGTAATTTATATCTTCTATACAAGACACAAAGCTCAGTTTTTCACATTGAAATGCCTAAATCAAAGATGCTGATGAGATACCTTAAGGCAATTAATTCTACAAGTAAGTAAATTCCTAGAATATAACCAGATATATAATACTATTTGAAAAGAAAGAAAAGGCCAAAATACATAGCTCAAATTTAAAAGGCATTCTAAAATGAAACTTTGGAGAAATCACTTTGGAGTTGAATAATTAAGAAAAGTCCTCCTTATACATGATGAACAAAAATCAATAACATCCATGCTATATTTAAGAATGCCTCAAAAACATTTTATACAATATAGTGCTATGTCTGACTGATTAAATAAGAGTTAATAAGTAGTATTTTCAAACTAGAAAATATTAAAACCCAAATGCAAAATTAAAAATTGGCTTGTTCAGTGTCTGGGGTAAACTGGTTTGCTCTAACAATGGAGAAAATAAAATGGCCATGTGTGGGTTTTATATGGGCTTTCTTCACAATCTCTCCTTAATCAACATGTGGCTACTTTTCTACTATTACTAAAGTAATACTTCTAAATCACAAAACACTCCTAGAGCTACTATGGTAATACTACCTTAGCTATACGGCTGGGTTTGAGAGTGACCAATCCAGTGGTCATTAAAGCCTTGAAAGTAAAAGTAAACCCCTAGATCAACTGAAAAGGAAGAAGATTAGAGAAGAACTGAAGGAAGAAAATTGGGGACCTGAACAATTTTGAGGATCAAATAAAACAACAGACAGAATAGGTGACCTGAGAGGCAACTCTCAAGTGTGCAACAGTTATGACACAGGAGTAAGGAAATCCAAGGAGAGTAAGCACGTCCATGCCTGAGTAGAATCTCACATAGTTCAGATAATCAAATTTGGAAGAGACAATGAAGTCAGAGAAGTTGCTCCAGTCTTGGGTGAGAGGATATCCCAGCAGAGTTAAAGCGGTTCACTGTGTTGAAGTCCTCACCAGAATAGAAAACTGACTCAGTGATGTCATTCAAGAGACTCTTCAGAGAAGCATTTCCAGCCAAACTTAACCCTTCCCTGGCTTTTATTTCTCTCTGCAGTGTTTATTATCCATGGACACACTCTATGTTTTAGTTTATTATCATCTCCCTACACGGATAACAGCTCCTTCAAGATGTAGATAGTCTGTCACATTTGTTATATATTTATAGTGCTTAGAGCAGTGTTTTGGCACACAATAAACAATAAATATCTACTTTAGCAATGAATGAAAGCTTTTTTAAAAAATATACTTCAAAGAAAGACAGTTAAAGCAATAACTTGACAAAGACTGGGATTGAGTGAAATCATTCTTTTGTAAAGTTTTACCTGTTTATACACAGAAGCTAAAAATCCTGAGAGCTAGAAAGAGTTAGTTTGAAGATAGGGAAACATATCAATTAATGCAGGAATGTTCAGGAGATAGAGAAAAGAGTCAAAGGATAAGTGCAGAAATTAACCTTGACTAGAAGGAGAAGCACCTTATAGGACACATTTCAGTGTGAATCTGGATGTGAATACTTCCTTGTTGAAACAGTGGTAAAAAAAAATTCAGAGGAAAGATATGCATGTTATCATGTTGGTTTAAAATATCAGTGGTGATAACATAAAACAGGAGTTTTCTAGGGGCATGCTGAAGAATATAAGATGGATGAAGATTGAAACCATTAAATGTTTTAAGCATGAAAAGATGTAGCATTTAATGAAAACATAAGAGAGGTGCAATTAATTGAAAATTTAATTTTCAATTATACTTTAAACTAGATTGACTCTTTTTCTTTTGCACAAATACAAGTGCATGACTCCCTCTCATTCAACTGCAAGTACCATTCACTGCATTGGAGAGAATTAAGATTTTTATGACTGGAATAAAGAGCATAGAAAACAGTTAATGAACATCTTTGCCTTTCAAACAAACCTGTGAAGCCCATTTCACCAATAAACATCAAAAACTTGATTTATAATAACAATGATTATCAAGAAGGAAAGAAAAGAGAAGAATCAATAATAGAAAACTCAAAACCCTAAAGAAGCATTGCATTGAGTTTATTCATAAAAATCATTTTAGAAGATAAAAAACAATACCTTACAGTATTCTTAATCATGTTGGTTCTAGCTTAAAGGATAGTAAAATTCATGGAAGTAGAAATGGGAGGCAGGTTGGGTTCTCCCAAACTTAACAAGACCATTCTCGTTGGGGAATGGAAACATCAGTAAGAATACTCCCCTTCATCCATCAGTACCTACTATTAGTTTGAGGGAGACAATGGCTGGGCAGAGGAGCTACTTAAGCTGTCCTTCCTATTGCAGGCTGATAAGGTGAAGGACTGTACAGGTATTTTCCTAATACTTGCAACCTTCAGGAAGACAAACCCCCTTTATAACCTCCTCCCTGGAAATCTCTTCTTTTGTGTCCTAAAGATACTCGTGTGCTCTCCAAATAAGATAAGGTCCTGGAAAACCAGAGCAGACATCAGAAAGTAGAAGTAAGAAGCAAGATTATTCCATAAAACTCTGGACTTGGGTGGGAATAAGCCCAATTGACTCCATAGTTCCAACCGCCACAAACAGAGGCAATGTTGAGGCTGTTCCAATTACACTTAAAAAAATGTCAGTGGATATAAAAATATCCTAGGAGGGGCAATGTAATCAAGAACAGAGATAGATGCTAAACATATATTAGGAACCAAAAGGAACTTCCTCAGTAAGAGGGAACAGAAAGGAACAAAAACCAAGGGAAGTAATAAGAAAAGTGAAGGAACTATCTGAAATACAATAAGACTCTCATAAATACAGAAGACTGGGTGATTTTGAGGAAAAATAATGCAGGGTAGAATGATGGATCTGTGTTTCATATTTTTGAAGCATTATTAAAAGAGATCTGTGGGTGACATAACATGCTATTAATGGAACATAATTACAAAGGTTCAGCTGATGTTAGGTAGTACAAATTTATAGTTTAAAACATCAATTAATTACCAAATTATAGCAACATTCACTATGGTTTAATTTATTTTGGTTTATTTTGCCAGTAACAGATGTCCATGTTATTTTCTAGTTGCCAAGACACATGAATCTGTTTTGATAATAACTGTGGGGCTTATTTAAAATATGATTTGTTTTATTGGACATAAACTGAATATTTAAGCATTGACAAATGAAATTTTTTAAAAAGACTACAGAGTTCTGGCAAAATCACTCACTCTTCTTTCATCTGTTATGTAAAAAACTTTCAGGCTTAAAAAAATTGTGTATAAACCCTTGACTTTAGTACTTGTCTATCCACTGTGATTTACTAAATTGTTACTTTGAAATGAACAGAAAGAATAAAATGAAAATGGAACCAGCAGGAATCGACAGGTTTTATTAGCCCAGTGAGACATTATGCAGAAATGTCAAACTGACCACCTACTGAAAACTGCAGGAACCCTCACTCCTCTCTAAATGTCACCAACTTGCTCAAAATAAACAGTACGAATTGACATGCTACCAGCTCCATATGATGTTCTTTTAAAGTTATCTATATTTCATTTCTCTTTTATCCTCCAAACGTCGAGTAACACTACATTTTATTGTGCTTTTTCTCCAGCAGTTTTTTGTTTTGTTTTGTTTTTTTGCCCCTGAAGCTCTTGCGTTCCTCTCCCAGATGAACTTCCTATTGGTCAAGTTCCTCTGTTACACCCTTTCAATATATTTCAGGGCCTGTTGCAACTCAATGTGAAAGGACACGAGATTCTAAGGCAGAGTTGTAGTTCAAAATCTGCACTTTGCTTTTGAAATAGCCTTTGAGCAAGGCTCAGTCTATCTTCACTAGTTCCTTCCTTTGGAAAATAGAATGTTTCTCAGTTCTTTCCTTCATCCTTAAAATTCCATGATTCAAACTTATACTGAGAATGCTACAGTAGCAGAAATAATAGAATAAACAATCAAATTAGGGTGTAAAAGAATGCCTAAAACTTCAAAGAAAGGAAACCCAAACTTCTACATCAATGCTTTTTGTTTTAATCAAGTAGACTCAGATCTGAATTTTGGAGTTCAAATTTTTATGTAAGACAATAGCCCATATTATTGAGAACATAAGAAAAAAAGATTTAACCTGTAAATAGGTATGTGTGTGTATGTATAATGCGTATATACATATACACATATATACGTGTGTATACATTTGATATATATTTCTAGAAAATGTATGTACATTTTAGAAACAATATATTTTAGAAATATGTATATCTGTATATATACATATATATATATTCTTGAAGTCTCTTAAAATTTATTGAAGCTATTCACAAGGTGCTAATCTGACAATGCTAAGATTTTCTTACTTGATAAATGATATCCAACCATATGATTGTTATGAAAGCAATCATCATATTAAAAACATCAGATATGTTGTGTTTATGAAAATATGCTTTAAATCACAAGAACAAACTGGTGCCAGGAACTTGTTATGATTCTTAAATATTTAAAATTATTTGATGAAAGTACATACCTTTCAGGAAATTACAATAAATGTGAGTTTACATTTAGAGTTTGTTTTTTAATCTCTGAAACAAAACAGCTAATTTGCTAGTATCTAGAGAAAACATACAAAATCCTTTTTCACAATGACTAAATTGAATGAATTTGTCATTTTCTCTAAAAATAGCCATTGCAACATACATATAAACACATGTATAATGTATATGTACAATAAGTAAAAACAGCAAATATCTTCAAATCCCTATAATTTTTTTTAATATTTACTCAACATTTAAAGTTTCCATTTGAAGGAGGCACTCAAGCAAAACCAAGAATTAAAGCAAAATATTCTTAAATTGTACTACTTTTGAAGCTTTTTAATGCATAAAATGATCTATTTATTTATTCAAGGCCAAAAGGTAAGTTATACAGACCACTAAGATAAAATATGCAGAAGAATTAGTTCCAAGAATTATTTTGTTTTAATAAGATACTAAATAAACTACTATCTCAACAATGTAGAAACTTGTTAAATTATCTCTTACAATAAAAGACTTCAGATGTACATTAAGGTTGCATATAAAGATGATTTTGTTACATTTTATATTAATCATTCAAACCTTTCTGGTTTAAATAAAAACTATTCAGAATTATGAATTTTATTTTTAAATCATATTAATTGCAAAATATCTCAAGAAAGGACCTTTACAAAAGAGTGTAAATTTTACAAGCGCCATCTTGAAAACAAAGTTCAAATTTTCCTTCACTCAGGAGATCACATTACAGATTATTTGTTTCAGTTATTAATATGGGAAAAAACAACTCTGCCTTCAGCACATGTACAGACAGCTGCAATGGTAGGTCCCGCTGCACATGACTTCATGTGCAATAACTAACTCATAACATTTCTCTTTAAAGATCTGTAATTTTAGGTCCAGAACTCTATCCATGAGCTTCTATTTCCACTCACTTGCTCTTACCTTAATCCCATTCCAAAAACTATTCGACTCTTATGAAGTACATTTCTGTTGGCTATCAGTCCTTTTATGTTCTCATTTTCTTTTTATCCAGTTTGGTTTCCTGGCTCACAAATCTTAGGTCCTTTGCTTATACAATTTGAAAATAACAACAACTCAATCCTGATTCAACCTGACTATCTCACCATATCTGGCCAACAGCCATGATGCTGAGCATGACTAGAAAGCAAACAACTGTGTTTGTTAGTCTTACTATACATTTGTGACCACTTATCTCCACTGGGATATCAGTTGTTCTCTGTGATTCTGATATAAATGTATCCCCAGTGAGTTCACTCTCCCAATCTCAAAGATGAATTCCTCCAACTTCCAACACCCACCTCTCCTACTTGAGTGAAGACCTCATTGTAAGTTCACTGAGCAAATTGAATCAATCAAAATGATCTTTCTCCCCTTCATTCCTCATCTCCCCTTGTGGTCACATCTGTATGTATCCTGAATGATCATTCTTTTAAAATACATGAAGAGCCCCTTCATCTACCTAAAGTTATCTACTGCCTCAAAAGTAATTAATTTCCATTTTTTCTGATTATTTGATCATTTCTATTTGCACGCATTCTTTAACAACTCACTAAAGAAAAAACTCTCTACATTCTACGTGCCCAGCTAGTACTAGTAACTGACCAATTTTTGCTTGCATTTTGGCAAAATTCTTCAAAGAATTCATTTGTGTTTACTGTCTCCATGTCATCTCTTAGGACTTTGATCATAACCACTCCACTAAAATTGTTTTGTTCAAGGAAAATGACAAACTCCAAGTTGGTAAACTGGTTGATTTTTTTCTGCTTGGGGTTTTGTCTATATTTAGTCACAATGTTTCTCTACTTCTTAGCAGCCTCTAACACAGACATTCCTTCCCTTGAAACACTCTTCTCTTTAATTCCAAGACACTACATAATCCCTGTTTTTTATTTTATTATTTTTTTTTCATAGATTCATGTTCCATGTTTTCTTCATCTGCCTATCAATTCTGGAAGGACCCAGAGCTTAATTATCTTCTTTGTGCTTTCTCTCACTTCCTAGAGATGTCATTCAGTCATTCATATGTATGTATATCCCATAGATATTAATTATATATATATCACATATCCCATACATATAATTTAATAACCCCTAAATTTATATTTTAATCAACCTCAGAACTTCCAATCTCAACTTGTTAATTTGCCAAATTTCTATACCCTCCTTTGCATCTTTGATACCTCAGAATTAATGTATTCAAAATAGAAATTCAATTACTTCTCCATCCCTAAATCTCCCCTAAAACTGGGGAGACAAATTATTTATTCAAAAAATTTCTCAGGCCAAAAAACCTTAGAAGCATGTCCTTTCTCTTGGACCAAAATTCAAATCCTAAACCATGAGCAATTACTTTGTTCACTGTCTGTAGAACATATCTGAAACTGATTACCTCTTAACTCCACTGTGAGCACTTAAGTATGTCCACAGTAACTGCAGTGATTTTAATTTTAAAAATCCAGTAATGACAGTTCTGCTGTCAAAACCCCCCAACAGCTTCCCATCTGGCTTTCCTTGGGAACCTTATGCTGTCCTAGTACTTTCTTCAGGACCTCATGCCTCTGTCTCAGACTTCATCTCCTAATACCCCTTTTTTCCTGCACTGAACATATTTGCCCTTGTTCCTTCTTAATTCCTCCTCATCTGTATATTTGGAAGCCTTGTTCATTCACATTTTTCAGACTTACTTTTCAGAGTCCTTTCTAAAATAGTCCTCCCCTTTCATTCTTTGCTCATAGTCTTTATTTTTCTTCCTATGTATTCCAAGACATGTTATAATAATATATAGGCGCTGAGCACAGTGTTCCATGCCTGTAATCCCAGCAGTTTGGGAGCCTGAGACAGGAAGATTGAGAGTTAAAAGCCAGCCTCGGCAACAGAGAGGCACTTAGCAACTCAGTGAGACCCTGTCTCTAAATAAAATATAAAATAGGGCTGGGGATGTGCCTCAGTGGCTGACTGCCCTGAATTCAATAGTTCAATCCCCAATATCCCCCCCAAAAAATAGTATATATGTATGTATGTACTTCTTTATTGACTATCTCTACCAAAGGATTGCACACATTCATAAGGACTTGTTTCATGTCTTGCTAATCTACCACCAATAATAGTACCTAGTAAATAATGAAAAAACAATAACTGAGTATTGAATGAATGATAAAATAAACGGATAAATTCAAGACAAAATTCAATAACAGAATTTTCATTCTATTGAAAATTCTATTATCTAATTTTCTGTGCCATAAATAGTGTATTTGTGGTGGATTAGGGTAAGTAATAAAACTAGTAAGGAATGTTTTAATTATGAACTTTAACCTAAAGATTATGAATAGTTACTATTCTGCAGTACTCTGATGTGATGTTCAAAGATGAATACTACTCAAATTTAATCATATTCATACTAGGATTGGGCCTTCCCTAGATCTGGAATAGTATAGTATTGTAACTTTGGAGTCAAACTGAGTTCTTCTAATCCAGCCTCCTCTTTTTACTAATTGTGTAACCTTATTCAATATTTCTTTGCCTGTTTCTTCACTTGTATAATGGAGATAATGATCATAGAATAATGAGAAACAATGCATATAAGATACTTATCTGTTTCCCAACTTCTACTCAAAAACTGTTAGCCACTATTATTACTGCAAAAAACCATCCATTAATCTCTCCCAAGTGCTTTGTCAATGACTTAAATGCTAAAATATCTCTAGAGACAGTGCCTTCCTTCTCATTGTAAATAACTATGTGACTCACCTGGTGGTTAGGGTTTGAAAATAAATACCAGAATTAGAACTTGTCAGCCATACTTGGTCATGATATTACTCCCATTGGATTGTGAATTCTGCTTACCTCTCTGGACTTTAGGGATCTGCCAATTTCTCTCTGCTCAGGTTCCCTTCCAGGACCTGTGTTCTTTCCTCCAATACCTGACCACTTATTTAATGGCCTAACAACATCTCCTTCCATTTGTCACCTCTCTGTCACTTTCAAATCTAGGACATTTATCTCAACCACCATCAGTCTTTTAAAACCATATTTCTGGCTGCTACTGTATGATCTCGACCCATTTCTGACACTGCTCCATCACAAGCTTGCATATTTATACTACCAGATTACTCTGCCATAATTTTTAGCATAATTTTATATTATGCTTTTTGGAAGGCATAGTCAGAGATAAAATAACTAAATTTAAACTCATGTCTACATCTGTTCTAATTTATTACAGTTTGTTTTACATATTTTATTTTTCAGAGGACTTTTCTCCTCTGCATATATTTTACTTCTCTCCATGTGTCTTAAAAAATGTTCTTTATTGACTGCAGAGGATAATTTATATAATCAAATCAAGAAGATTGTTCTCCAAAATCTTGTTTTATTTTTTCTAAAACATTTTATGAGAGGGCAGTTACTCTCAAAACATAGTTTCTCCTAAAATCTAGGAGCTACCATGTTGTATTATACCACTTGATCTAAATTCTGAGTTAGAATTAAAACAAATAAATCACTATACGTTATTAATATGATTAAAAGCACAATCTCACAAAATAAATTTCTATTGCTACTTTGAAGTTTAACAACTCTTATTGATTTGAAATATTCAGTTAGAACAAGGTAAAGAAATAGCAATAAATATGCTCAGTATTTTTCATCTTTAGTTGAGCATATTGCTTGAAAATTCTAAGATTAATTTACTTTAGCATAATCTACTTTAACATATACATTGCATACAGAAGCCTGTCTCCAAATTTTTAACTTTTTTATGTATTTATAAATTTGAAGGTCAAAACTAATAAATATTAAGAGAAAGTATTAGACTAAAATTATCCATAGATTTTAGACTCAAGTTTATTGCCTTCGCAGTGCTAAATTACAGTGTGGAAATGTAGGCATTTTGTATTTTAACTGGATTAACAAACATGAAATTAATAGCAAAATGAAACAGTGAATATCAAGTATAATATTTAAGCAAATAATTAAGGAGAATTCTGTGCTGTAAGTCTCCCAAAATGAAATTGAAGTCCTGAAGGTCATGCTGATTAGAATGCTAAATAAATATAAATCATTGCTGTGCTTCTGCTATTAAAGTTAATGAGTTACTGAGGTGCTTTTATATGTACTAGAAGGGCAACATGAACAGAAAGTAAAGCTTTCTAAATTACCTAAGTACAGGAAAATGCACAAGGGTTAGGAAGTCCTCAGAAGAAATATCTAGAAAAGAGTTTGATTCACTGGAAAGACAACGATATATCAGGAAGTGATGAATATTGTTTACAAAGTACACAGAAGATTATGTAAGACATAGGATTAAAAAGCACAGCAAAATGTGTAGTCCTATAGTAAAATATTATAATAATAAAGAGGTAAACACCACCCTAACTCTAAGTGAAGTTACAGAATCAATTGCCTGGAGATATTTGAACATAAAATAGGTTTTCATATGATCACATAGCTGGAATAGAGTTCTTTTGGAAATACCAAGATGTTCACCAGACTTTTGAATATTTCTTCCAAACACATGACTATTAAAAGACAAACCAGGCACATTACTTGGCATTTAATAAAAACATTTTTCCTTGGCATACATCTTGAACTGTACTTCTTAATGAGCGTAGATTATATTTTGAAATTCCAAAAAAAAAAAAGGCAGAATTTAGAACCAGAGGTCCTGATTCTGATTTCCAGCTGAAACAATCTCACTTACCATAACCACAATGTAAAGAAATGTGGTTCGTTGTTAGCGAGAGAAGCAGATTCAGACATGCACACTTTCTAGTAGCCACAGCCACTATCACTAATTTAAATATACATGTATAAATTTTAAAATTAAAAACAACTGTGATACTTTGTGACATGCATATTGATAGGAGTGACACGAAGCCTTCTGTATAAATTACAAATAATGTTTCATTATGTTAAATGTATTTTCAAAAAGTTAGTAACAAACAAAAAGAACTGAACGTGATTATTAGTAGGATTCATTTTCAAAAGCATATATACCAATCCAGAAAATCATGGTCATAAGACTGAGAAGACGAAAAGTAGAATTTAGATAAAGAATCTGAATCGCATTAGAAAAGGACCTAGTTCCTTAGGTGCAAGGTTAATGATTATAAGTACTGTCCAGGTCAGAGGAACTAGAAATTAAAATTAGAAACCCTATCTGAACATTGTAGTTACTCATAATTATGTCTGAATATAAAATGTGCATATTGCTCATCCCTTAAAGGGTTTTCTCATTGCCAAAAAATTATTTGTAATCTTCAATAAGTCCTAATTTTCAAAAGAAAATATGAAACTCTAAACTCTCCAGGTATTGCTCTGAAAACCTCCACAAACTAGATTGTCCATTTTCAAATATTGGATTGAATTCAAAACCCAGTAAGCAGAACCTTATAAGATTCTCTAAAGGAAGAATAATTTTGTTTTGGTGAGCCAAAAATGACAAGATTTAGATTAGTGGTTCCCAAATTTGGTAATTATCTGAAGATCCTGGAAAACTTTATTTAAAATATCACAATTTACAGGTTAGTATCAGAAATTTTGAGATTATATAGAATGAAACTCTTCAGTGATCATTATATAACTGAGTTGTTTCTGACACATAATTAAGACATAGATGCACATTGTGTATTTAGACATCAAAATCACAATAAATAGTACTCTAGAATTAAAATATTTATTTTCTACTCTGTTCAACAAATACTGTGCTGAATGATATTAAATAATCAGTTTTAGATCAGAAGTGGTTAATGTTTGTAATTTCATATCATTAAATTTAATATTTGTTGAATAACTTCTGTTTTATGAATACATTATAGGCATTGGAGATACAATTTGAGCAGAGTCTGATATGTAAATAAAGAAATCCTCTGCAATTTTAGGGACCTTTCAGGATCTCTATAATTATCCTATATAGCTATTTTTGATTCTTCCATCCATTGGCTTTCCCATTAATTTCACATACAAGTATTGTTTGGCACTTAATACATGCTAGGTATTTGTCTAGGTATTGAGAATTCTTTATCAAAAGACACACAATCATGGCCTTAATAAAGTTTATCTCAATCACAGAAACAGACAAAAATAAAATAAAAATCATGAGATCATAAGTAGATACACCATGTGCATTAAAGAATATGTACAAGAAACTTTAAAAGAATAGACTAGAAAATTATCACCTAGTTTTTGAGATTCCACATTTTGTATCTAGAGTACACTCTTTGGGACATCACCAGACTGCAGTGGGGGAACCTGTCTGTAATAATGGTTAATATTCTGGTATAACTAATTGTTTTTCAGGTTTTATCTTAGTTCTCATCACTTCAAACTAGACATTCTGGTCCCCATTTTACTGATCTAGAATTGAATCTTGGTGGCTTATGTACCTGGCTCAAAAATACAACAATTCTAAGTGGTGGTATCAGAATATAAACTCCACCATTCTCCCTCCAGTAACTGTGCCATCAGTGATCACCTAGAGTACTTGATTTACCCTACCTGGCCTAGAACTCCAGAGCCAATACACATAGCCCAAGAGGCACAACTCTTCTAAAAAGTATTTCTAAGTTTTTCAACTAAGTATTCTCATGATGATCTGGGATAGAATTGGAGAGAGTAGGGCAAGAGAATGCTGGAAATTAATGGCACAGTCGTTTAGCTGAGAAATCCTGGTGACTATGGTGTTTCAAGCAGTTATCCAATTCATTCACATAATCCTATGAAAAGTTAGATGAATACCCTTGCAGTTTAGTACTGATATCTGAGACGAAACATTAAAGCAATCCTTATTCAGCTCCATAAATGTATGCTCCAAGGAACTAAGTTTACAAACAATGGTAAAATAAGGGTACTAGAGTCTAATAATTCCTGTTTGTATACATTCAAGATGAATTTAAAAAGAAAAGTCAACTTCAAATTGTAGCAGAGTTAAAATTTAAGAATTAAGGAAAACAATATTAAATCCTTAAGTAGAATTAATATAATTTAAACAAATGAAGAACATCTTAGTATTCTTGACAGATTCTTCCCAAGTTATTAATTTTATGGCAAGTGACCCTGATCTACCTCTTCTCCTCATCACTCCTGACAAAAAAAGCTATACTGTGAACACTGTCATTTAATAACTTAATATATAAGGTAAAATAACATTTATAAATAACATGTTTTATCATATTTATATTATAAAGAACATGATATTATTATCATCAGTAAATATCAACTATAGAAGACAAAGTTTCCTTCACTGAAAAATTCCCTCTGAATACCTCTCTCTCCCACATGGCCACTTCCCCCCAGGACTCATTCGTAGGAAGCATTTACACCCTCTCCAGAAAGCATAAAAATATTTTTAATGGAAATCTTCATCTCTATGTAGCTGCCAAGGTAATTTTGACATCCATTGTATTCATCAGCGTATAGTCAAATGGATAATTATTTGTAGCACAGTGAGAAAAATGTTGCTACTGATGTGTAGTTGTTAAGTTTGTGTAATGACACAGGTTTCCTTGGTTGCAAGCAACAGAAACCAACACGATATTTTGAACAAAATAAAAAAGGAGATATATTAGGACAAAACAAAATAATATAGGAAGCCTAAGAACGAGGCTGGTGGTGACAAAAAACAGGCAACTACAAATTGTACCAGACTCTGCAAGTCATCACTGCTGCTGCTGGGATCCAATGCCAGCCATTTGTTCTGTTTCAAATTATTCTGCTCAAGATTCAAATACCCAAAAAGAGAGAATTTTGCCAAATAAGCTTTGATCATAAGCCTCTATATTTTTCCTGGAGAAAGGAAAATACTAATAAAGTTCTAGTAAAAGAAGACTCCAAGGACCCGGTCTGCTTCTGGAATAGAAAAACCTGATTTGTTGAATTTCAAAGACAAAT
Organism: Glaucomys volans; assembly: GCA_020662805.1. NCBI lineage: Eukaryota > Metazoa > Chordata > Mammalia > Rodentia > Sciuridae > Glaucomys > Glaucomys volans. The sequence continues at coordinate 66,937 of JAJEJO010051014.1, read as the reverse complement.
TGTGAGTCTTTTCCCAAAAAGAAACCAGGAAGCAGTTACAAAGGATGAATCGATACTGCTTGGAAGAGGACAAGAAAACTATATAATTTGTTCACTACACTATCTGTATGAAAATTCTATGACCCAATAATACCACTCTCGGTCACCAAAAATATGTTCCCTATTGCTGTATACAAGAACATTCCGAGAAATATTTTCTCATAGTTGGGCAAAAACTAGAAGTTATCCAACTGCCCATCAGCCATAAAATGTATAAACAGCACTTTAAAAAATATAGAAGAGCCGGGCACAGTGTCACACACCTGTAATCCCAGCAGCTCAGGAGACTGAGGCAGGAGGACTGTAAATTCAAAGTCACACTTAGCAAAAGTGAGGTGCTAAGCAACTTAGTGAGACCCTGTCTCTAAATAAAATACAAAATAGGGCTGGGCATGTGGCTCAGTGGTTGAGTGCCCCTGAGTTCAATCCCTGGAACCAAAAAAAAAAAAAAAAGTATATAGAAAAGTCTCTCAAATACAATGTTGAACAGTGCCTAATGCATGATTCTGTTATCAAATTTAAAACTCAGCAAAACCAACCACCTATGATGTTAGAAGTCGATAGACAAGCTGAGCAGGAATGAGCAGAAAAGAGGGGAGCACAGGGGAGCATTCCTAGTGCACTGAGGGTCTATTTCCTGATCTTAGTGCTGCTATATGGCTGTGCTCAGTTAGTAAAAACACATACATGTCACTACTCTTTTGAATGCTGTGTGTGTGTGTGTGTGTGTGTGTGTGTGTGTGTGTTTGCATAAGAAGTCATAGAAAGGAAATGAGGTGACATAGAGTTATAGAAGAAAACTTAAAAGGATTAAAGAACCCATACAGCTACTTTAGTAAAGAAGTGATCAAAAAAACAACAAAATTGAATTGGCATAATATTCCTATTAATTTTTATGTAATATTAAATATAAATCAAATTTGTGGCATTGTAATTGCATGCACACTCTCTGGAGTTAGACAAGCCAGGGTTCAAATCCCTGCACTACCATTTATTTATTATTTAATCTTGAGTAACCTAATCTCTTTAAGTTTTCATTTCTTCATCAGTAAAATGTGAATACTAATACCTCCATCATAAGATTGTAGACATTAAATAATAAAATATATGTAAATGGCTGAGCATGGGTTCTGACACATCGTGACAATTACTGCTAATGCCACTGAAGTGCTTTCACACATAGGAAACTCACTGTGACCCTGAGAGGCAGTCCTGCTAGGTGAGATGCTGTGCAGTGTGCTCCACAATGCAGGACAAACACCCACTGGTGGTATACAAATTGATTTCAGAAGGCATACAGACATGGCCTTCCATCACAGTGAACTGCATAGTGAGAAAATTGTCCTCTTTCAAAGCCTTTGATTACATTAAGAAAGTTCCCAGTTTGATGCCGGTATGTCTTCAACCTCTTTTTATAGCTTGTTAATTTCCCTTTTTAAGAAAGAGAGCAGACACTTTGATGACACTGATTTAGACTTGGCTTTATGCTGTGTGTGTGTTTTATGGACATTTATGGCAAATGTTACTGATTATCCATTTGTAATAACTGTATCTAATTTTACTCATAAGAGTCAATTAAAAAATATTTAGGTTATAATAGAACATTTGGAACACAGACTGTGAAAAATTGGTAATCTGTGACATCACTTGCCAGAAAACATGGATATAATTGGGGAAGGAAGATATAGAGGAAAAATAAATATTTGGAGTCTAAAGTCTAGATTCTAGATGCAAATCCAAAACTTACTGTGAGGACTCTCCATACAGGCTCTCTGACTTTGGGCAAGATACTTGAACTTTTTGAATTTCAGCTTCTTTTCTTATCAAATACAGAAAATTTTGTCCAAGTTATCTGTCATACAGGGATCTCATGAGAATCAAGTGAAGCTCAGTGAATGTACTCCTTATAAGCAAAACACTCTATGAATCTAAATTGTCGCTATTGCTTTAATTACCTCCATTTTCAAGAGTCAAAGCACAGAGACTTTTAAATGATGTGTCCAAGATTGTCCTGGTCATAGTGGCAGATGCATGTTTATGGCCTCCTAAATTCCTCAGAATGTTAATTCTTCTGTCCATATCACACCTGCTCTCACATTAAGTGGTTTTCATAGTTTATGGAGTTTGTATTTGCAGAAAATTTGGAGACATGGGTTAAATGAGATCCTACCACTTCAAGAGTAATGAGATGTCGCCAAATGGATATTCCTTACATACTAGAAAGGAAAGGCACAAGCCTGGGAGACCCAGATCTTTTATACACTTAACAAATAACTGTCATTCAACTCTGCACTAGCCACTTTTTGAGTTCCCTGGACTTAAAGACCTTGCCATTGTGACACCATCTTTAGGTAAAGGGGACAGTCATTTTCTATAATCAAAGTCTTAAGACCACATGTAGATAAAATTACCATGAAAAATCACTTGTATCATCTTGACTTACAAACATATCTTCCGTGTGTACTCCTATAGAGTAATTCTTCTATATGCATAACCAAGAAGGGTTGAGCTCACATAAGAAAAGAAGAAACAATAGGAAAATCTATATGTACCTGCTAGAAGAAGCAAACACTTTTTTTGACTTTAATATAATGATCAGATTCTTAGTAGCAAATGAATGAGGGACAAAGTAAGTACTGCATATTTCTATTCGCTTCCTTCTATGTTTAATACTATGCCTCTAAATTCAACACATTCAATTCTTTTATGACTGATGATTTTATCTACAGAAGGGATCATTTCTTAAGACAATTTGAAATAAAGTGAATTTATGATGGAAGTTTTATGATAATTCAGTTTCATTACTGAACTATAAAGACACCTTGAGAAGAATATGTTGAATGCTTTATCTATTGTACGTGTATTGCCTAGAAATCTCTCCAGATGACTAAAATTTCTCTTACAAATTCTAACTTGTGATACATAAAAGTATTCCACAAACAAAATTACTTCCAATATATAGAGAGATCCACTGGGGAGATTTGGACTGTATTTGGATTTACATTAAAAAATTCACAGATGGTCCCCAAGTTACAATGACTTAAGATTTTTTGACTTTATGATGGTACAAAAATGATACATACTTGGTAGAAATCATAATTCAATTTTTTAATTTCAAGGTTTTCCCAAGCTAGTGATATGTAACATGACACTTTCACAATGGTAACCACCATTCTACTCTCAACTTCTGTGAGATCAACTTTTTAATACTCTACTTGATATTTTGCTATGTTAGTGTTTCTGTGCCTGGCTTTTTTCATTTAACATAATGACCTCCAGTTCCACCCATTTTGTCACAAATGAAAGGATTTATTTCTTTATTATGATGAGATGGTACTCCACTGTGTTTATATTTTCTCTATCCATTCATTAACTGGGGACCATTTTGATTGTTTCCATTTCTTGGTTACTTTTAATATTGCTTCAATAAACATGGAAGTGCAGATGTTTTTGACATTCTGACTTCATTTCCTTTGGAAATGATAGACAGATATCTCCAGGTATAGAATTGCTGGTTCATATGGTCATTCTAGTTTTAATTTTTTTGAGGAATCTCCATACTCTTTTCCATAATGTTTGTAGTAATTTACATTCCAACCAACAGTACTCAGGTAGAGAATAAGACAAAATTAAGGTTTGTCTTGTCATAGTCCTGACCAAACCTTTCTCAACTTGGTGAAGCCAAAGTGTACTGAAGAGAAGGAGAAGCTATTCTCACTCTACATATCTCCTTTTCCTTTCTCTACAATATCCAGTCTAAATCATGCTCCTGTAAGTGAAAACAGGGTAATAGTAGAAGGAAAAAAGATTTAATGCATGCAAACTCAATTTAATTACAGGTACCAGACATTCTAATTTGTGTTGAGATTATATGTGATTTAGAAATAACCATGTATTGATTATATAATAAACTGTGCTTTTTAGTCATGCTAACATTTATTAAATAAGAAAGAAATTATAAAATGCTTATCATGGACTAGTCACATGAATATGTACATAACATTTTTTACGTTTACCTAAGTAATACTTTCCTGTTCTGAAAAAAACAGAAGGACACCATGGGGGATTTGCAAATGGAAGAGCCACTCCCAGAAATTCTGCGTAAGTAGAAAATTATGGTTGTAAGAGATAGAAGTACTTGCAATTAGAAATTATGAACTCAGTACCATAACTATCTTTGATATAAAGTTATCCTTAAAAATGGGTTATGAGTCAAATAAAAATATGTTTCAGAAGCTCCTTAGTAAGGATTTTGTTGTTTGTTACCAGGCATTTTGAAACTAAACTACATCTCCGGTCTTTTTTTATTTTTCATTTTGAAACAGGGTCCCACTAGGTTGCTGAAGCTGGCCTCGAACTTGAAATCCTCCTGTTTCAGCCTCTTGAATCTCTGGGATTACTGGCATGCACCACCATGCCTGACTGATTTCAAAGGTTTTATACCATAAAATAAAAGCACGATAATTCAGAGTGGAAATTTCATTTCTCATTGAACAACAAAATTCAATGAGAAGCATAACCACATATTTCAAACCTACAGCTTCTGCGACTTAGAGGATTTTTATCTTATTTTAATCTGTACCCAGAGCTACTGAGTGTATAATACACACACAATCTGCTCAAATAATGTTTTACATGCAGATATTCATCCTATAGATATTCCAAATGTCTGCTTAACACTTCAGATATTTTTCTTGTGAATTATATGTAAACTATAGTGAACTAGACATAAATATTCACATTTCTAGGGAAGGATTGAACAAGGATGACAGATGTCACAATGTGGTAGAAAGCATAGAAGCACTTGAAGGAATCATGGATTGACCATGGGGCAGTGAGGAAAGTTGACAGATTTCTCACTATTTTTGTGAACAATTCAAAATTTGGTAACTAAGTTTCAATATACTTTTAAATGACAATTGAAACATTGTAATGTCTATATGGAACTAAATGAATGGGTTCAAGTCTGCTTTAGCATTCAGTCTGGTGACTGATTTTATTTTGGAGTAAAATATTTTGCTTATATGATGTCAGAATTTTACTAAGAAAAATGTGAGACATTTTCTCACAATATCTAATTTAGTCAGTGTTTTTTTGCTACTATGTCTAAAAGGATTTGACCAGAACAATTTTAGGAGGAAAAGTTTGAGGGCTCATGGTTTCAAAGTCTCAATCCATAGAACACTAGCTCCATTCCTTGGGGATCAAGGTGAAGCAGGACATGATGGTAGGAGAATGTGCCAGAGGGAAACAGCTTACATGGTGATCAAAAAGCAGAGAATCTTCACTTTCCAGACACAAAAGATATACCCCAAAACTATGCCCCAATTCCAGTCTCCTCCAGCCATACCCTACCACTTCAGCTGCCACTCAGTTAATCCCTATCAGGGGATTAAGTCACTGATTGGGTTAAGACTTTCACAACCCAATCATTTCCCCTCTGAACCTTCTTGCATTGTCTCACACATGAGCTTCTGGGGGACACCTCACATCCAAACCATAACAATGGCTCAAGCTCATCTTTCCAACTTGTCCAAGTGTTTCTGTGTTATCTTTGTCCTTTTTTGCCTTAAATATATGACTATGACCATGATCAGCATAAGTCTCCATGTCCATCTCAGCAGCAGAGTCAGAAGATAAAGGATGAGACAGTCAAATAAGAATCTGCTGGAAATATCTCACAAAAGGCATATTTCTAAAAAGGTACATGGGAGGGTAATTTTGACTTTGAAAATACTACTTTAGAAAAACAATATTGTTTATTTGGAAGAAAAAAATGAAAGAAAAGAACAATGGGTTAGGTACAGAGCAAAACAATCTACAAGAAAAAATAAGCATGAAGGAAAAAGCAAAAGCATGCCATGTGGAAAGACATATTTCCCCAATGTGTTATGAAAAGTAACAAATACCACCAATCACACTGAGGCAGAAGTGTTTCTTCATAGTGATTTTCTGCAGATGTCAGCTGTGGCAGGCCACTAACGTCTGCTCAGAGAAACAAATAAGAGTGGAGGGATTTATTTGAAGAATTTTTAGGTTTGATGTTTAAGCCTTCTTGGAAGGATTGGCTGTTTGGTATGCACAAGGCACACTTGCAAACACATATGCAAAGGAACCTTATTGGTAACATGAAGGGAGTAATGATCTGTAAAAAGTGTACGCATCACTGTGATCATAAAATCCATGGTCCCTCTTCTCATCTCCACTCTCCCCGCCAACAGTGGTGTTCATTTCCCTATTTCTGTGAATGGTATCCAATTCTCTTGGCTTCCAAAGTGGAAAACAGCTGTCCAGATCACAGGTGTGGAATGAGACAGCCACCTGGAGTCCAGCTCTAGCTCCAGCTGTTGTACCTGAGCAGGCTGCTTGACCTTTCATCCTTGGCTTCCTCACCCACCTTCTGTGAGACTCAGAGTACACATAACCTGAAAAGAGCAGGCATTCACTGTGTGAGGTTGTGTAGTTGATTTTCTATTGTCATCCACCCTCGTTTATGCTTCCCTTTCCTTTTTATCTCCATCCTATCACTGAATCTGTTAGCCCTCACTTCCCAATGTTTCCGACTTCATTTCCCTCTTCCTACTCCCTGGCATTCTACCATTTTTAGGGCACAGACCCATTTTAGCCTCTTTGTGAATGAAAGCAAAGTTCTTGGTTCCTGCTCTCCGTACAACCTGCTTTCCCACCGTCTTCCAGGCCCACCCAGTTGTGACACACCAGCTGCATGAAATCACCAGCAAATAGGGTATCCAGCACTAAATATTTTCAGATGGGAAAGACTAGAATTACTAAATAAGCTCTCTGGTCAGCAGTGTCTTGCTCATTCTGAGTAAGATGACTCTCTCTGACCTAAGACATTTAACTTCTGTCAGTACTTGTCATCAGGGGTTCATCAAACCTTCCCCCTTAGAAGCCCTGGTGCTCATTGTAAAGAAGAAAATCTAAGCAAAGAAAAGGATTTTTTTTTTCTTTTTCCACAAATACCACAATCTCCACATGTATAATATAAGCGTTCCCTTTGATTCCTCTCCACAGCTCTTTGGAATACAAGTTGTTTTGTTTACTTTTCTTTTTCTTCTCTTTCCTCTCATTTTGTTTACTTTTTTTTCTCTTTCCTCCCATCCCCATCCCTCCTCTTTTTTATCCTCCTCCTACTCCTTCCTCTTTCTTTTTATTAGACTTGAGCAGATGAATGATTTTTTTTTCAGAAGATCTTAAATCTGGGCAAATCAAAGTATACTTATTTGACTTCAGCAATACTCTGTCAGTTACTCAGCACAATATCTAATGAATGACATAAGAGATGGAGAAAGGTGTGAATAGTCAGCCTGTTTGGAAAAAGGTAATTAACTTTTTGCATTTTGTTTATTTTGTTTGAGGCCTCAGAATGCTGGCAAGCATAAGGGATACTGCCAGTCACTGATCAATGCTCTGAGAACAATATGAAAATATTTCACTTTACTTCAGATGAGTATTTGAACATTTAAACATATACCTCCTTGCCCGTAAGGAAAGGAAACTTGGTTTTGACTCCTAGCAGTTCAGGCTCTTGATTTCCTGGTTCATTAAGATTTACATGAGAGAGAATTTGAGGCTAGGAATCCATGTGGGTGAATAAAAAGGGATCTTATTAAATACAAGAGTTAAGAAGGACCCAGTATGATGGTTACTAGGCAGAATTCAGGATGTGGGGGAGGACAGGAAGCAGTCTTAGAGTGGTTGTCTGTAATGGTGAGGTATTTGAGCCTAAATGTAGAATAGTTGACCACAAAAGTTCATCATAATGTCCACTGAGTGCTAAAACCATAATGTATCAGAGCTCTTAGCAACTGACCACTCAGCTTTATCTGGGTGAGACTCTGCTATCAGTCATATCCAGACCTTTGGTTTTCACGAAGGTGTTTCTCATGGATCTTTCCATGAGTACCCACAGGAAAATGGCTGAGCCATGTCATGAAACATTAATCGAACACTATCTTATTTTGTCCCATGTGTAAATCTTCCTCCATTGCTTGGAGAGAGACTCTAAGCCCCAAAGTGGCCCCTGGCAATTAGCAAGATACTGGGGAGGAATTCTCAGACCTTTATTCTGGGAACTAAACTGAATAGACTCACCTCATTACACATGGGGACAGTGGATACTTGACATGCATCATCCCCTAGCCCCTGTCTGAGTAGCCTTTCATTGCTTGCTGAAGTTCTTCCTCCCACTCAATGTGGGTCTGAGGACTCTGAAGTCAAGTAGACCTCAGTTTGAGGCTCAATAAAAGATTAGCAGTGCTGGAGAAAAAGTCCCCAAATACAACAATATTATTTAATAATAATTTATCAAAATAATTGATAATTTATAATAGTATTGATACAGAATAGCATTAATGACTCTTTCCATATTTCTCTTTTGATTTTCCCAATCACCAACTTTTTTTCAGGAGGGTGATGAGTGGGGAACTAATCTTTATATATCAGTGACTATAGAACTATATTATTTCAGTAATTTATTTTTATCTTCCTTTCTTCATTCCCTATCCTTCTTGGCAAATTATGGGCAAACCTAATCAAATCCCTCAACACAATGTGATTCCCTCCCACACTACCATCCCATTGATCCAAAATCACATCCCACATAACCTGTTTTGGAAACTATTTTTCTGTGAAGTTGTCCCAAATGTATATAAAGATACACGTCTAGACAGAACAGCTTGATATCAAGACCCTCTTTAGGGATTGGAACATTAATTCAAGGGAAAAAAAAGGATTCTATGAAAAAGTACTTAGAACAAAGTAAAATGAAGGAACTAAGATAAAACCATGGAAGCATTTCAATTTTCCAATCTCTTATAGGCTTGGAAGGCAAAATGATACAAAAAAAATGTGCTATCTGTAGCAAAATCTCACCCCAGAGTGAGGTTGTGATCTGTTTCTTATACTGAGCCAGTCAAGGACAAGCCCAGGTGACCAAAGTGACCACTAGATTCTGCAAATACCTCAGTAACTATGACACATCATTATGCTCTTTTTTTTTAATTCTATTTTATTTTATTTTAATTATTTTTTTATTTTTACAGACTGCATTTTGATTCATCATACTCTCTTTTGTCTACACACCTTTCTGCATTCTACCCATCCTCTCTCTTAATAATAAACGCCTCCCCCTGTTTAGGATAATACCTACCAGATAAACAATTTGAAATCTCTCTCATCTCAAAGCATAACAAAGACTTCCCCATGAGTCTGCACCCTCTGTCAGCTAGCCTCTAATATTCTGTTCCTGGTTTAGCAAAATGCATTTAAAACATTTCTGTCATCTGTGCTCCACTTCTCTCATTCTCCCTTCAATCCAATCAGGCTTTGTCTTTGCTATTCCACCGAGACAACAGTTGACAAATGTGGCAGTTATCTCTATTGTTGCTAAACCCTATGGCTGCTTTCTGGTCATGATCTCATTTATTTAGCTGCAGCATTTGACAGAGTCTATCCTCCTCTCCCTCTCATACATTTCTTCACTTAGCCACTTTCTGTTCACTCCACTCTTTTATTTTTATTTTTTTGCAGAGTCCTTAATCTGCTCACATGGATTCTCTATCTTCTAAATTTTTGAGTTGCCCTGGGATTATTTTCAGGGTCCTGTCTTATCTCACGATGCTGTATCATCGACATCCTAACTCCTGAGTTTGTACCTTTGTACAGCCCAGCATCCCTCCCCACAATTTTACTTAATGAAATAAACTCTTTCAAGTGCCCTCTATATCTAACTTGCCATGTGACTTCTAGAGAAGTTATTTCACTGCCCTGAATTGTTTATTGTCTGAAAGTCAAAAATATTATCTACATTTTAGGGACCTTAAGGTCACTGCAAAGTCAAAATGAAATATCTGAAGTGAACATATTTTATTTTAAAGTGCAAAAGTATATAAGGGATTAAATACTAGAGAACAGTCTTAATATTACTTTTAAAGCATGCCCAGATATTAAAAATGTTTAGTACTTCAAATATAGGATTACTTTTCAAAATACATTTCACTATTTGATACATCATAAATCTCTTATAAGAAAATAAATTTTCTATGAAACTCCTTAAAAGAAAATGTTATGGTAATTTTTAAAATATGTCTGGCAAACATCTTTGCTTTTCCTGAATTGATCCTTCAGGAGAAAAAAAAAATGTTGTTTTCCAAAAAGAAACCTAATGAAATAACTCCAGACCAACTCAGTAAGACAAACTCCACTTATGAAGTTTGCTTGTTGATGTGTCTTTGCAGCAAATTATTTCTCAAGAGAAACATAACTAAAAAATTGATTGATAAAAGCAATAAAGAAAATGTTCTTCTTAAAATCTTAAAGTTCAAACAGGAGTTGAATTAATTTCTTATATTTTCCATATAGCTATGATGTCATACAGATATGTGCACAATGGATGCTATAAGATATTTCTTGCTCTGTAAGTCTAATTACACAGGGTTGGTCTGAGATGTCAAAGGAGGTCAACAGGGGATTCAACTGAGTGATAAATGTGGAAGGGATTACAGAATACTGTACAAACCAAATACTATTTTTGCAACCTAATGATTTTTGAAAACTATTTGCTGGGTAATTATGATTAATCCAAAAGAAAATCTGGCAACTAGTGCTTTTAATTCAATTTATGGGTGATTAGGGCATTGAGAAGGTAAGATAATAGCTCCTATAATGGGGCAGCTTTTAAGCATGAAATTACCTCTTGAATGCTTGATGAAAAACATTTTAAGATTTGAAGAACCCTGCAGTTATTATTAAAACCTCTGAAGAACATTCTCTATTCTCTCATAATCAGACAAAATAAAAGTTCTTTTTCCCACTCAACTTCAACCTTTCAATCCAGGTCAGTCAATCCACCCACGATGTCACATCTTCAACCTCAGCTTTCTTACAAATCCCTATAACCTCAAACCAATTTTCTGCTTTCTGAGCATATCTTCCTTCTACATCCTGTCTACCAGTTCTTCCATATTACAGAATCTGATCCTCTTCTTCATTGTGTTTTCTTGTTTCTTTAATTATTATTCTCAATTATTTATTTCACATAATTCCTTACATCCCCAACCTCTCAAATTTGAAACAAGCATTCCTTGAAAGTCAGCTAAAATAGGCAAAAGAAGTATACAAAGCATATGTGTGTAGGGTCAATGCACAAACAAGGCCCTATAATTTTAAAAGGAAAGATCAGCATGGACAACAGTAGCAAAGTAAAATACTGAGATAGACAAGAATCAGAACAACTTAACCAATGAAGAGCAGAAAATGTATTTTATCAGGAGGAAAAACTGGGGAATGCAAGATCCTTGTAGCATATGTGGGAAAGCTGGCTACATAAGTAGCCAAGAATAGAGCATATCCTTTTACATTATTGGGACTATTATATTTATGAATTCACCTGTTGCAAAACTTTGATATATGCTGGTGGTACATTTCTCAGGTGGGCTACGGTCCCTTCTGACCATTATTATGATACTTGTGTCTTAGTAAACAGTTATTGAAGATTCCCATCTTGCTCACAAGGGTTGTATATATCTCCAATGATATTTGCAGCTTTCATATCTGAGGTCATCAATTTATTTCTTGGAGTACAGAGTATCAGAAAATGTGGTCCAACAGGGAGAAGTAAAAGACATTGCTTTTACTTTAAACAAAGTAGAATCAGAATAAAAAGGCAGGAATTTTTTTATATTGAAGAGATCAAAGTTTTTATTTACCAGCGTGTAAAGTGGATGCATGTTTTGTATGTGTGTGGGGTGTATACACACACACACACTCACACACACATGCACAAAATAGAACCCAGAATAAAGATAAGAAAGCATACGTGTTCACACTTAAAGACCTTTGCCCATCATCCATCTCACCTAAAGCTAAAAGCCAAAGCAATTGTTAGTTTTATCCTATCACACACAAAACACACATCAGTTGTAGAATTTTTACATTTTTAATTCTTATCTTCAACCTATAGTTCCTCCTTCTAGTAGCACTGATGAGCTCTCATGATGCTAACTAAAGCCCAGGTCTATGGAATCCAAGGCTGGCCAAGGGAATATCTGGTGTATATGCTCATCATTAATGGTGAAATTTTTATAAAGTGTGTATGGTATGGGCACTAACCTGCAGATATTCCAGAATTGTGCATTTGAGCCACACAAAAAGTAGGATTTGAGCCATTAAATTTTTGATTAATAGACTGCATCATAGGCAAAGTTGTGCAGTTTGATTCCAAGCCCAGACCTCAAGGGACCTCAGATACCTGTCCCGCACCTTTCCCATGGCCATAGGAAAGACATGTTGGGCATAACTACTAGTCCTGGGGGAAAATGAGAGACCCATGGGACAACACTGATCCACAGCACACACATAAGAAAGCAGTGGGCAGCTAAGTTCAACACAGACTAGCTGAAGGCCACAGGTGTAAAAAATGCATGTTTACTATTTTAAGACATCAAGGTCTGGGGTGGTCTCTTCTGCAAGAAAAGGCAGTCTTTACACCAACAGGTGCTATGTCGCACAATATCCTATTTGTCTTGAAGCCCTCTTTCCCTTTTCATTCATTATAGTTCAAAATTACTTATACAACTTTCTTCTCAAGTCCCATTTTCTATTCACATCACCATAATTTTAAGTTTAGTCATCTACATTTTATTTCTCAATTTTATCTTTTGCCTCATTTTAATAGAGTTTTATATGATATTAAGAAGAAGATAGGAATGGAGTATTATCTTAGTCCATTTGAACTCTATAACAAAATACCATAAAGTGAGTATTAAACTACCTAAAATCATTTGGCTTATAAACAGAAATGTATTACTTACAGTTTTGGAGACCAGAGAGTCCAAGGTCAAGGCACTCTCAGATTCAGTATCTGGTAGAGCCAACTTTCTGGTTCACAGATAATGCCTGTCCACTGTGTTTTCATATAATAGAAAGGGCAAGCTAGCTCTTTGTGGTTTCTTTTATAGAGTAATAACCCCAATAAATTCTCAAAATCCTCTCCTCCTAAAATCATCAAGTTGTAGGTTTGGAATTCAACATGAAATTTAGGGAACACAAATATTCAGAGCATAGCAATTATTCTATTTGAAAGAGAGACAGAGAGACAGAGAAAGAAAAGAAAAATATCCTAGGTAAAATCAAAATTAAATGCTGTCCTTTACTGGAAGTAAAAACGATTTCAGGGCTGGGGTGTAGCTCTGAACTTTGTATAGAAGTTCAAGCTTATTTTATCCTCTGCTGCTCCCCTCACATAATCTCTTATATTATTTTACAGAACGGTGTTAAGATGAATTCCAAGATGAGCAAAGATGGCCTACAAATAGAGATCTCTTTTCCAAGAGTTCCTATCAAACATGTCCTTGATGATATATGTAATCCCTTGTGAAATAATTCTTGGGTGGTATTTAACAAAAGCCAACGTCCTAAGATCAAGAACGAAGAATAGAATGGGTAACGTTGAAGCTTTCTTCCTAACTCCTTTCAATATTAAGTGTGTCAACCTACCACCTTTTGTAAAAAACCAGCATAATTCATATTCAGTGCCTTTAAAATATAAATCAAAAGAAGTCTTTCAAATAATTTTCCCCATAGTACACTTAGAAAAAAAATCATCTTTTATTTGAGCAAAATTTCTGAGTATCATTTCCATTGATGCTTCAGTGCATGTAGCCTATTAGGAGAAAGAAATTAAATACGACTGTTGCCTTTTTCATAAAAGGAGGATTCTATCACCTTTACCACAGCTTGGCAGAAACTAAACAGAAAGAAAGAGTAGGATAAAATTCCCTGAATTGCACTTAAGATAACGTTTCTTCCTCATCAAACATTATGCTCTCTGTGTTTATATCGCCCTTTGTATTTATCCTGTCCTTTGTGTTTAGTGGCATGCAATCTAGATAGAGTTGGTGATACACAATCATTTTGATTATCAAATAAAATTTGTTGTAAAACAGTAATACATTCCTCTTGAACAAGTGGGTTTGGGGGATGATTATACATTACAATGCCCTGATATTCAATTGTCCATGAGACAGATTCTCAAAGACTTAGCTTTTTGTGTATCTTCCTATACCATATAGCTCCTCTACAGCGGTGGTACCCAAATTCTTTCACAGCTTGTTTCAAAGTCTTGGATATTTTATCTTAAGGATTTCACATGTGTAATTTTAAAAATATACTGTCTAGTCTCAACCTCTGAGTCTTTAGTTTTCTTGTCTGTAAAAGGAAAGAATTGGACAAGATAATTTTCAGTTGTAAATTATTATAGCCTGAACGTAGATTAAGCCTGTGATTAAGTCTGAGGCATTCATAACTAATAAAGAGATCATATAGGCTTATTAAGAATGCACTGTATGAACTAATTCAAAGGGGTGAGTAGGGCCTTTATTAGAATGTTTGAATACAGGACCTTAGACAAAAGATAATTTGTGGATAGTGGCTCTCTATATTCAATTTAGGATATGAATGAATTGTCAATATTCCATGAGAGACATCAAGCAAAACTTGCAAACTGTATCTTCAATATGACTGCAATATTTCCTTCAAACTAAGAAGCCATTCTTCATCATACATACTATCAATCACAAGTTTTCATAGAAAACAAAAAAAATGCACTACATTAAATTTACATATCAATGTAATATATCTTGATTTCAGAAGCCATAAAATATGAAGAAACTTTGTGATTCAGATGGAAAGAAATAAAGCATTTGAGGTACAGAGCACACTCTGTTATATTGCTATCCAAAGCCATGTCAGGTATTTATTGTCTCTCCTCTCCTGTAAATATAAATATCCCTACAAGAGACCTCTGCTATCTTGTTCATTGTTTTACCTTTACTGTCCTAGTCATTTTTTGGTCTCCAGTGACTTGAACAATAATTCATTCATAGAAGAATTTCAACACATAGTTGTTCATTAAAAACAATGACAACTATTGTGAATTGAGCTGCTATAAACATTGATGTGTCTGTGTCACCATAGTAGGCTGATTTTAAGTCCTTTGGGTATAAACCAAGGAGTGGGATAACTGGGTCAAAAGGTGGGTCCATTCCAAGTTTTCTGAGGAATCTCCGCACTGCTTTCCAGAGTGGCTGCACCAATTTGCAACTCCACCAGCAATGTAAAAATGTGCCTTTTTCCCCACAGCCACACCAACATTTATTATTGTTTGTGTTCTTGATAATAGCCATTCTAATTGGAAAAAGATAAAATCTTAGAGTTGTTTTAATTTGCATTTCTCTAATTACTAGAGATGTGGAACCAACCTAGATGCCCTTCAAGGGATGAATGGATAAAAAAGCTGTGTTTTACATAGACAATGGAATACTACTCAGCCATAAAGAATAATATTATGGTATTTGCAGATAAATGGATAGAATTGGAGATTATCATGCTAAGTGAAATAAGCCAATCCCAAAAAAGCAAAGGTTGAATGTTTACCCTGATAAGTGGATGATGATTTAGAATCTGGTCGCGGGGGTGCTGGGGAGTGAGAGAAGAATGGAGGAACTTTAGTTTACATAGAGGGAAATGAGAGAGGGAGGGCGCAGGGGTATGAAAAATGGTAGAATGAGACAGACATCATACCCTATGTACATGTATGATTAACAAGAATGATATGAATCTACACCACACACAACCATAGAAATGAAAATTTGTACCCCATGCATGTACAATGAATCAAAATGAAGTCTGTAAAAATAAAATTTTTTTTTAAAAATGCCACCACCTGTCACAGATTTGTAGAGAAGTCTATAGACCTTGTTTTAAATGGAAAACAGTATGGTACCTCAACACTATTGGCTGAAGGGAACCTATACTGTTTTGGCAACTCAAGATTTTCCAGTTTTGGAAAGTTCATGCCAATTTACAATAGTATTAGCTTTGTAGCTTACGCAATGGCAACACTGTTTGTAAGCACAGAAGTTACAACAATACCTAACACAGACCACAATAGTGAGCTGGAGTTCCTGCAGGATGCAAGTAAACAGCAAGCCAACAGTATTTGAGCTACAACTGTAAATGTGACCCCATGGATATCTAGGTTAAACTTCTACCTCTTCATTCATTCATTCATTCAACATACATGTTTTAAGTGCTCATCATAAAAATACAATGCTAGGTGCTGAGAATGCAGAATAAAGATGTAATTTGTGCTCACCCTACTCTACTTATCCCTGCCAAAAATTTACAATTCTGTTTGAAGGACAAATTATTTTAATGTCTTTCACATAAATGTAATTAAATTATGAGCAATGCTTTGTAAGCAGGCAGGGCTTTACTTTTTATATCTTTTAGTAAACAAAAGATGGAGAAAACTTGGCCCTCTAACTTCTCAAATAGATAGACCCTACAACATTCCTCCCAAAGTTAAGCCCCAGTCCACTATCTATAATAAGACTGATCATTGAAGCCAATATTAACAGTTTAGATATGAGGTATCCCCCAGAACTCATGCCTGAGATGATAAAGAAAGGTTAGAAGTGAAATGATTAGGTTATGAGAGCTTTGACCTAATCAATGCATTAATCCCCTAATATGGATTTACTGGGCCAGGTTGGGTTTGGCTCTAGGTGGGTGGACCTCTATCTCTGCTTCCTGTTTGCCATTTTCTGAGCTGCTTTCCTCCTCCACTGTCTTCTGCCATGATCTTCTGCCTCACCTCAGGCCCAGAGAAACAAGTCTCCCATGTTTGGTCTGAGACCTCTGAAATGGTGAGCCCCCAATAAATTTACATCCTCTGAAATTATTCTTGTCAGGTCTTTTGATCACAGTGGTAAAATAATAATAATATTGATAATGATAAAATGTGACTAAACAGATGATGATCCAAGAAGCAAACTATAGCTTTTGTATGTAACTACAAGAAAAATACTCCTTAATGAAGGAGAGATACATTGAGGTCTTTATGAAAAAGAACCTGGCACTGTGGAGAGCAAACACCCTTCCATAGGGGACTGCTACCATTTGGATACAGGGCAGTTGCCCCTAAAGGTCTAAGTGTTGGTCCACAGCCAGGGTGGTAGTGCTGGGAGATGCGATGGTGGGAGGTCCTTAGATCATCAGGGTTATGCCCTCAAAAGAGATTTAAGATACTTTTCTCATGGGATCCAGGTTTGTTCTCTTGCAAGGTTTACTATAATAGGTGCAAGCCTGGCCCACCCAGCCCTGCTGCCTGGTATAAGACCCACTCCTTCATCTCACATGTGCTCCACCTCTCTACCTGGGGCCTTTGCCAGAGTCTATGCTATGCCATTTGTACTTTTAGTCTCTAAAATTGTGAGTTAAATAAACTTCTTTTTAATGTTAGCCTGCCTCAAATGTTTTGTTATAGTGATTACAAGTTGACTAATAAAGGAATCTTTGAGACAAAACTTCTAGGTAATCATCAAAAAAAAAAAAACAAGGAATATAATGAAGTAACAAGTAACATAGTATTAGAAGGATTTCATAGAGGCACATTTACAGAGAACCAACCTAATGTGTGTGAGGAAAAGAAAATTGAGAGCAAGTTGTATGCAAATATTGTGATAGAAAAAAATTGGATCATTGGCTCAAGAAATCACTAGATTTGAAAAGAAAAAAGACATGAAATCTATTTATTTTTACTTCTAAATGTAATTGAAATGGCCATGCTCTGTTCTTTCCTTAATTGATGGGATTTAAGGGTTGTCTCAGGTTCTAAAACATTTATTTCTATCTGCACTGAGTAAAATGGTGTCAAAATAAGTCAAGATCAGCTTAAATGTTGAACAAAGGAAATGTGATGAATGAATGAACATAACTGACAAAACTCTGGGAAAATTATTTATCATTAGCACATTTGTTGTTGAAAGCCATTGAATGCAGCAGCAATCTCTTATAAGTATGCTTACCTGGGGAGATGAGAAACAAGACAACATTTATTCTGATGAATAACAAATAAAGGGAATTACCTACTATTTTGAATAATCCACCCACCACCATCATTGTTTCTTCTCATCTATGTTAGATTTTACTGTTAAATAGAAATTTTCTTTACAAAAGTTTAGATTTCTAATGATGAAATTGTTCATATAAAATTCCTATGAATTGAAATAAAATCTAAAATAATTTTACTATTTCTGAAAGTGAAAAGATGGAAAATTGGGTCAGGGGTAGAAAAGAAACTATTGCTATATCCCACAGATTTCCTCTCCCTGGAGTAGAAAACTTTAGGGACATATATGAAAGTGTTGTGAGTGCATAGCATATTTCATGCCTTCTACTTTCCTGTGTCAAGTATTCAAGTAAGCAGGGGTTACCGATGCATTGCATAGCATTACTAAGACACACTGACTTCTATTTCTTCTTCACTAAAGCTTAGACATATTCAGCATTTTTCATTTTTAAGCTGGTTGAAGGGTTGTCTACAAAATGTCTGGGGTCCAGTTCAAAATTAAAATGTACCTCCCCTGTTTAAAGAACAACTTTTAAAGTAACACAGATTTCTAGATACTAACATAAAACACTTTTTGTTCTTCCTCAGTTTCTCAATTGACTTACCATGGTGTTTTTGATTTGGAACTTAATGCCATTCTCCATCAAGAAAAATTAAAATGTTGATATTAATGTAAATTTTACTGTTCATGTTTATATTATGCAATTCTAGTTTTGAATACAACTATGAAATTAAACTTGTAGGCAAAACCAGTGAACATACAGTTCACACTTGGTGCATATTGAAAGATTGTACAAAACTAACTCAACTGTTTGCACTTCACACTTCGATACACATTTCACCAACATACTCTGCCTTTAGTAACTGATGAATAAGGACAAGAAAAAAAACTGTAGCTTTTCCTATCTTTGTTTTTTTGTACCATGATTTTGAGTACAGGTGCTTAGCTAACACAAACATGAATGTTATGTTAGGCTTTGTTGGTTGTTCATGATACTTACAATATCATTGCCTCTCATCTCTTTGAAAACAAGTACTGGTTCTAACAGAAAGTGTGACCTTCTGGGAGGGTCAGGTCCTGCTTATTCAGTCAAAGATGTAACATATCTACCAGGCATTGACTTTGAGCCTTGTGGTAATTCCACATGTTGTGTAACCAACAGTATGCTGCGTTCATGGGGTATTGCAAGTGCTTCATGCTAATGGGATGACAAGGAGGAGAGAAGGGCATGCATCTTGTGCATCTCTCTCCTGTTCAGACACATGCTCCCTGTGTGATGGTGTTAGGGTGGGGCCTTGGGGAGTGATGGTGTCTCAAGGGTGGAGCCTTCATGAATGGGATTGGTGCCTTTTTCTTAGAGACCCCAGAGAGCTCTCACATTCCTTTTCTTCATGAAAGGATAAAATAGGAAACTAGCAGACTTCAACCTAGAAAAAAGCCTCTCACTAGAACCCAAGCATGCCTGCAGCCTTATCTTAGACTTCCAATCTCCAGAACTTGGTGAAATAAATTTATTTATTAGTTACCGCATTTATGATTCTTATAACAGCCTGAACTACAACTCTACAGTGGTTATAAGGCAATTGATCCCTGAATTAAGTGCTATGTAATAAGTCTGTATCATTAATGTTAATCATTTCATATTATCACTTAATTGCATAAAATTAGGAATGACATTAGAATGAAAAATTCAATACATAAAAAATTAGAATATATATTAATTCATATAACATTTATTGAACACCTAACATACATCCAAGAATTATTCTAACTCTAGGGAGAAAATGTAAATCACTAATGCCGTCCAATTTATAAGTCTTATTATCATATTAAATCACCTCTGATGTAAGAAAAAATTCAATGAATATATTTATGTATATTCATCTAATATTTACTGAAGACCTATGGTTTCTCATTTTAGGCTCTGGTGATACCTCAGTGAACTTAACTTACATCCTACTGGTAGAGACAAAAATGTATATAACAATAATTCTAGATTATGATGGATGCTATACAGGAAAATTAAAGCAGAGCAAAAGGAAGGATTCTCTGGATCATTGCTATTGTAGATCAGGCTATCTAGGGAGCATTTGTAGAATGGGCAAAGAAAACATGAAGCAGAGGAAAAGCCAAGAGAAAATCAGAGAAAAGACTACCAGGAAGAGTTAACAGTAGACAGGAAAACCTTGAAGTGTGTGTATGACAATAATATGTCTGACATATAGTAATAACATGTTTGACACATTAATATGCATGACAATGATATGTTTGACACATTAAATATTATAATGGCCAGTAAGTCTATCAAAGAGCAAATCTGCATCCAGATAGGGCAGGACATTCATAGAGGCCTTGTCAAGATTTCACACTTCAATCTCAGTGTTATATATGAGAAGTCATTGGAGAGTTTTGTATTGAGGGTGTAGGAGGAGGGTGAGTCCATTATTTTTGTTATTAATGCATGCTTTTATTCTGCCCAACAAAGCTTTACAATCTAGAACCAATCTAGTTCCTGAACATTTCTCAACTGCACTTTTCCATGTTTTAATTCTCTAAAAAAAGATCCTGTTGTCATTTTCCATTATTCCTGTCACTATTATCAAAATCTAATCATCTTTCAAGCCTTCCAAGGTTCAGATGCCACCTCCTTTACAAAACAGACATTTCTGATTGAAGCAATTTCTCCATCCTCAAATCTTTATATCCTTTCTATTTCCTCATGAGATCTTATTTCTGTGTCATTCCTCAGAAGCATTACTGTTCCACACAACTTTGCAGAAATCAAATAAATAAACTCTATACAAATGGGGAGCCATTAATGAGATTTTTCACATTATAAACATTAAAATATATAGTTGTATACTTATGGTTCATATTTCATTGTAAGGCCAACCCCTCTTCTCTGAATGAGGATTTATTGATAAGAGTTTTCCATTAATTGTCTCTCCTAAACTACATTTATAATGCTTTGCATACTGAGTTCATCTTAGTTCTTTAATATTGAAGAGCAATTTAAAAAAATCTCTTTATAAATCTGAGGGTAGAATACTTAAAGTTTTATTAATATTATTATTTGTCTTTTAGAGTCATCTAGAACCTTCCTGTTCAAAGAATAATCTGTGTTAGCATTCTCATCGTCAGAAACTGTAACTCATTAAAAATACAGAATCTCAGGCTTTATACCAGAATGAATTCAATATGAATTCACACTTTCACAAAATCCCTAAGTGATTCCTGTAAACATGAAAATTGGGTAAGTAATGGTTTAGTACATATTTAATTCAACTGCAATTATTTTTAACAAGTTGCCTTTACCAAGCCCTTTCAAAATATTAAACTTCGCTTTCATAAAAACAGCTCTCTTGCATGCTCTCTTTTATGCCCACATTTCATTGGTTTCATGCATATGCAGAAAATCTAACATAGCAGGCCGAAGACTGTGATCTTTAGGTCTGCTTACAGAGCTGGTCCTTGGCTGCAGTAAGAGAACTTGACTGGTGAACAGTACACTACACTGAAACAAATTCCTCAGATGACAGCAGTGGCTCACTGTGTCAAAACTTTGTCAACAACGTAGTTTGTGATAAACACCTGCTCTCCTCTGGCAGTCTAGAAGTTTGGTATGTACCCTGCAGAGGATGACTATGTGACTGATCCTAGATAAAACCCTGAACCTTGGGCTCACTTGAACTTCCCAGACAGAAACCATTTTACATAGTTTCCCACAAGGAGATGCTAGACAAACATAGCCTGGTTTTCTCCTAACTTCGCACCCCATTTTGTTTCCCTTTGCTAACTTTGCTTTGTATCCTTTCCCTGTAATAAATCTTAGCTATGATTACAACTGTATATTGAGTCCTTCTAGCAAATCACTGGACTTGGAAGCAATCTTGGGGACCGAAAATATACTGTAATTAAATTATCTTATTTGTAAAGCAAATACAGCTGATTCTGGAACACACTTAACTGATTTTTAGTAGGCATACAACTCAATTACTGAGAGCAAAAGTACATGAATATTCAAGAGTCACCCTGAGCAATTAGTCCATTGCAGTCATAAATCAGAATATTTTCAGAGATGAGGTGATATCAGTTAATTCACCAGGAAGATAAAGCTCGCCTTAAGGCAAGGCCCAGGCCTCACAGATCTCTAAACGCTCCACAGAATGTAACACTGTGCCCCATGCTTAACAAGCTTTCAGGGAATATTTATTTTAAAAAAGACTATTTTAACCATTTAAACATTGCTTGAATTATATTCTAAGAAAGGTAAAAGATTCACTAAGATCTATTTATGAGAAGAAATATAAATGACATACATAATTAATATCACATTTTTCTTATAAATATAACCAGAGAAAAAAACTATGTTTCTAGCTTTTCATTATCAACTGAATATAAAAACATATCTATAGGTTTCTGCATCTCAATATACATGAAAGCATTTACTGTGCTTTTATTTTAGTGATTTTGGCTGCTTCTTTCATGTCTTCTGGTTTTTATACTGATTCACAAAGCCCTATAAGGCAGAAAAAATCTGCAGTGTTATTCTGGCTGCAAAACAAATGTGACATCCCCCAAAGCCATCTTTCTTCTTCACTTGTCAACAGATTCAGTTCAATTTGTTATATTGATATGAAAGTTGAACTTTGAAAACTAAATACCCCAGGAAGCTATGATCCTTCAATGCTGGTTTGAAGGACTCTGCCATTTAGACACACGAATGACTGTTTAGAAACTCTACTATAATAATCAAGACCAATTGTTAAAATGTTGATTTACCATAATCTAAATAAAATCACTTTACTGCTAACTTGATTTCCTACAGCTTTTGTTCACCTCAAGTTAGCTTTATAAATATTAACTTAGAATAGTCTCTGACACACATGTGCTAAAAATCATTTCATTATCATTTTTGTGTGTGGGGGGGAAGTAGGATCTCTTGAATTGCTAGACATCTGGTACCAACCAAATCTATGCGATCATAATTCTATCTGATTCCCCCAAAATACTAGTCAACTTAACTGGTCCTGGGCTGACACAAATGACCCTATGGATTAGAGTACTTTAAGTGCAATTTTCTACCTTCTAGATCTAGAAACGGTTTTTTATTGTATGTGAAGAGTCACAGAATAGTATCTTGCTGAAAACATTTAAAACAGTAATTCACAAGGAAAAATAATTATAAGTTTAATGATAGGTTCAATTTTAAAATAATGCCATAACTTCCTTTAGGACATTTCTCCTTGATGTTAACTATGAATTTCACAAAAATATTAACATGATGAAACATTTTGAGGGTTTTTCCTTTTTTTTTTTGTTTTTTTTTTTTTT
>JAJEJO010051014.1:0-43528 GCA_020662805.1 Glaucomys volans | reverse complement strand
TTTTTTTTTTTTTTTTTTTTTTTGTTTGTTTATTTGTTTTTACTTTTAAGGCAAGAAAAATTTTTCCTATCACTCTAAGAAACAATGAAAATGGATTTTGCACAGGTCATTTACCATTCAAATGCTGCAAACTCTAGGACAATGTGTACAATTTTTATGCTTTTATGTATGAGTTAGAAATAAATTTAATATACAGTTTAAAATCCCATAGCATTTGAAACCATTTACTCATATGTAAATTCTAACATTCGTTGAGTCAGAGACTAGTAATTGATGCATAAATAACTTAATCTCTTGAATGAAGAATAAATCATTATATAATAATGAATGAATGTGTTAATTAGTGACAGATTTTTAGAGGGATAGACTGAAATTGTAAGATTTACTAGGAGAAGGGCCGGGCGCAATGGCGCAAGCCTGTAATCCCAGCACTTGGGAGGCTGAGGCAGAAGGATTGAAAGTTCAAAGCCAGCCTCAGCAACTTAGCGAGGCCCTAAGCAACTCAGTGAGACCCTGTCTCTAAATAAAATATAAAATAGGGCTGGGGATGTGGCTCAGTGGTGGAGTGCCCCTGGGTTCAATCCCCAGTACCAAAAAAAAAAAAAAATATATATATATATATACTAGGAGAGAAAAAGAGGCAATACATGTAGAAAGTTGATACCTGTTTCATATTGATAAAAATATTAGTTAACAATATCATATAGTAGTAATTCTTGTGATATATGATTTACCCCTCAAATCTTTATCTAAATTAAGTATACTTCTGTTGCATAGTTGGTTTTTAACCATGTATTTTTTTCTATTTATCAACCTCTAATAATATTACTAAATATGTTTGTAGAGCATTCAAGTATATGTCATAATGCTCTTTTTCTTGTAGGCGTGTTTTAGAAAATCCCTCTAAGTGACTTAGTAAATCATTGTACTCACTTTTTTTAAAATTTATTTATTTTGATTCATTGTACACAAATGGAGTACAGCTGTTGTTTCTCTGGTTGTTCACAAAATAGAGTCACACCATCTGTGCATTCATACACGTACACAGGGCAATGATGTCCGTCTCATTCTGTTATTATTCTTACCCCCCCCACCCCGACCCCACCCCTCCCTTCCCTCTATACAATCTATCCTTCCTCCATTCTTGCCTCCCTTCCACCCTGCATTATGCATCATCATTCACTAATCAGAGAGATCATTCGGCCTTTGGATTCTTGGGATTGGCTAATCTCACTTAACATGAACTCACTTTTAAGACAGAAAAAATGGAAATGAGAGAATTGCATGACTCATGCAGTGGGTTAAAGGAAGTAGAAAATTCATGTAAAAAATTACTGTGCCATGTGATGCAGGGTGTTATCTGTACTTACACTGTCAGGGCTAGAGCGACATGGTAACAGATTTTAAGGTATTTTTATCTTAATTTTTAATTTGAATGTTTTACATCAGAAAATTCAAAAGTGTCAAACACATCCACCATCAATGTTAAACCATTCAGAAGTTTTTCCATGAAAGAAGATAAAATGAAAGGTCAGAAGACATTCTTTTTAAAGATATGAAAGTTGAAGCCTGAAAAAAATACTGATCAAACACTTTGATTCTAAATTTCTGAGTCTGAGAGTTACACATAATATTTCAGCTTCTATTTTTTTAGTTTATTTCTTTAAATGTCTAGTACCTAATCCTGATATTTTCATCCAAAATTAGAATTTTAATGTCCTTATGTACCTTGTATAGGGACTATGTCTACTGACATAATTCTCTAGTTGAAGAGGATGATATGATTCAGTCTATGCTTTGGGATGATCTTTTATTATTTTTCCTCCCTTTTAGTATAAATTAGGTTTAAAATTGTCTGCTTTAGCATATGGTTAGGAAGTCTGGAGAATACATATAAACTGAAAGCAAAAGAAAGGAGATAATGCAAATTTTTATTTATGAAGAGAAAAATTGGTCCTCAATCTGAAAAATAATGAGAAATTGAGACAAACATAGATTTTAAATCTTTATATAATGTTATACATCAAACTAAAATGATGTCAAAAAATTAGATTCTTGGAAAGGCAGGGTTTAGTGTAATTTTGCAGGCTTCAGGCCCTGGAACTGTCCATTTCATTTTCATCTCTACATTGCTTTGCACGTTGATTTAATTTGCTCTTGCTGCTAAGAGATATCGTCTGCCAGGCAGGGAAATAACACCAATAACTTCTTGATTGAATTTTCATGTACTTTTGAAGAGCTAAAGAAGCTCTTCCTCTAAAAATAGTTCTAAAGCTCCTAGGAAATGGGTATGACTAGCTTCACTTAAGATAGTGGCCCCTTCTAAATTCATTGCTATGACCAGGAAGCAAGTCCCATGAGATATATGTAACTTTCCTTCCAGACCACAGTTTTGCTCGGAAGAGAGAAAGATAACAGCAATCAAAAAATATGATTGCTTAACATAATATCCTTTGGTGTTATCCATGATGACACAAAAGACAAGATTTCATTTCTTCTTAAGGCTGAAAATATTCCCATTGTGTACATATGCCTTTTTAAAATCCATTCATCCATCAATGGACATTTCAGTTAGTTCCATATCTTGGATATTGTAAATGGTGCAGAGAAAGAAAAATACTACATGTTCTCACTCATTAGTGGAAGTTAACAAATTTGATCTTATTGAAGTAGAGAATAGAATAGAGGTCACTAGAGTCTAGGAAGGGAATTAGGGAAAAGAGGGAGAGAGAGAGAGGGCAGACATTGGGTACCAAAATACAATGAAAAAGTAAAAAGTAGTTCAAATGTTCAGTAGGATAAATATAGTCTACAACAATCAGATATTTTTTAAATTACTGTAGAAAACTTTGAAGTTTCCCAACACATAGAAATGATAATGAGGAGATGGGAATGCTAATTACTTTGATTTGATCATTACACATTCCATATATGTATTCAATTATACATACAATAAACAAGTACAAATATTTCATATTAATTAAAAATAGAAATTATGCTAAGTGAGATTATCCAAATTCAGAAAATCAAGAGCCATGTAATTTTTCTCAAATGTGGAAGCTACAGAGAAAAAAAAGAAAGAAAAGGGACCTCCTGAAAATAGAAGAGACCAGTAGACTAGTGGAAGGGAATCTGGGGAGGGACAAGGGAAGAGGAAGTGGGAGACAATAGAATGAAGCACAAATTGTGAGTTGTGCTTGTATGAATAAATTAGAATGAATCCCATTAAATATAAAACTATAATGCACCAATAAAAATAAAATTTTAAAAACACATTTATAAAAGACATACAGGACTGGGGATATATAGCTCAGTTGGAAGAGTACTTGCCTCATAAGCACAAGGCCCTGGGTTCAATCCCCAACACCACAAAAAAAAAAAAAAAAGAAAAATGACAGATTTACTTGCATTAACTATTACAAAAAATGTAAAAACTACTTATAAACAAAATTTGAGTAGATTTATCACTGTATGACCATAGGCATATTATTTTTCATTTTCCTCTTTTTTACCTGTAAAATGAGATTCATAATGTTTTTATGAAAAGGTTTTTCTACATTGAAATACAAAATTTCTTTAAAATATCTTTAAAGTGACAAGGATCTAAGTTGGAGCTATTGTTCATAATTTAGTCAATCTATTTCTTAAAATAATCTCCATACTGATCTCCATTTTGCTATCCTAATTGATATTCCCATGAACAAAGTTCCTTCTAGACATCGTCACCAGCATTTGTAAATTTTTGTTTTCCTGTATAATGTTTGTTTTTATTGTGATGAGATGGTATCTCTTTGTAACTTTGCTTTTCCACTTCTGGGTATAAATCCAAAGGAAAGGAAGTCAGCATATCAAAGAAATACCTTCACACCCATGTTTATTGTTCCCCTATTCACAATAGCTAAGGTATGGACACAGTTTAGGCTCCCATCAATGACTACAGAAAATGTGGCATATCCACACAATAGAATATTATCCAGTCATAAAGAAGAAAGAAATACTGAAATTTGCAGCAAAATGGATGGAAATGGAGCACATTATGTCACATGAAATAAGCCAGACACATACTCTCTCATATGTGGAAGCTAAAAAATAACTATTCAAACTGAATGTAGAAGAGTGATTAATGGAGGTTGGGAAGGGTATTGATTGAAGAAAGGTAGATAAGGGGAAGTCGGTTTGATGAGTAAGTACACATGGTATGCATGTGGGAAATCTCACAAGGGATCTCTTTCATTTATATTACAAATATATAAAACAAATAAAAAATAAAATAAGTATTAAAAATGTTTAAAAATTACACAAGCAGTATTTTTTGAAATAATTCTATTAAACATTCTGCTTAAATATTATTTTCACGACAATATGTCTCTGGATTTTATTTTGTTCATATTAATGGCATTAATTATTTTGTCATTCTGGATCGTATTGGCAGTTACATTTGTATGATATCAGCACATAGCAGTACACTTGATACATATATATTTTCAAAGGGATAATTTAACATTAAAAAGAAAACGAAATCCTAAGAAAACTATTGCTATCTCTTACTACTGATGCATTCTTCTACCAAGGTTTACATTTAAAAGGGTGATTTTATAAGTAGTCTACTTCCATAGTTTCTCTCAAGAGACTAATACCTAAGAGCATTGATTGTACTCAAAATAATTACTCTGTGGCTATACTGTGTTTTTCTACATTAGCTAGGTTCAATGAAGGTGAAAGTCCCTTGCATTCAAGTCAATGAAACAACAAAACTTTCCACAGTTCAATATTACAGAAAAGAAGGTCTGTGCAATGCAATTACATGAGTGAAAAACTTGTGATGTGCTCCAATATTTGCAAAATATAAGTTTATATTGTCAAACTTTGTCTGATGATGCATTTCTCCAACTTATCTTTCATATATGGAATACCCTTTTCCTAAAGTTAATTTGGAAGATGAATTATTTTTATGTCTATATTAATCAATTATGTACCTACTGTCAAAATAACTGTTGATCCTTGACATACAACCCAAGGTTTTATATGAAGATTCATCAGCAACAATAAGCTCTATTGATTACTTGCTCCATTCATATGCCAAAATAGGGTTCCTGGTTTGCTCCATCCAGAATTATGGTGAATTCCTAAGAGAGAGCCTAGACCATCTCTCAAATTCAGATAGTTTCTTCACAGGCTTTCTCTGGTACATTGTAAATCCTTCAGAGCTGTCCTCTCCAGGACTGTTTACCTGTTCTGAGATCCACTATTTTCTCTGTATGTCCTCAAGTCCAGTAACCACCAAAGGCAGTCCTACTAGGTACCAATTACCCATAGGCATAGCTACCACTCCCAGTGGATAATATCAAACATATCAGGCACTATCTGTTCTGGGTGTTGTGACAAAAACAATACAGAACATCTGGCTGTTTTACTCTATAAGTCTATAACTCCAAAGCAATGCTTAATAATAGGAATCACTAATTTAGCACTCCCAATATTCTAGGAGCTGTACTAAATCATCTCATTTAATGTTTACATCACATTATTTTAAAAACGTTCCCACTATCATCTTTTATAGATTGTTGTAATCTATAAAATTTAATTTAGTTGTTAAATTAAATTTAAAGCCAAAATATTGAATAAGTCATTCAAAGATCACTTTGTAAAGGGCAGGGCTGATTTTCACAACTTTGTTTGACTAAAATCTCAAGCTCCAAAAACTACATCCAAAACAATCAAAGTGAAGGAAATTGATTTCCAAGATGTTGGATACCAACTATCAAAGAACAGTGATTGCTCAGAGGTAGAAAGTAAACGAGGTGAGTCCCACAATTGCCGCTGCTTTCTATCTTCAGAGACTGTCCAGGACACGAGGCCAGAAGAGGAAATCCAGATGGAGTTCAATTGTCTCCCTCAATTGAGGAAGTGAAGCTGAGAGCCAGGATACCACAGTAGCTAGAATCCACAGGGCAAAATACTGGTGAGGGAAATGCTACACAGAATAAGAATTCCAGAGACTTGTAGCAAGACCACTGAAGTGTTCAGTAGAGTACCAAACCACACGTGTATGAGGAAATTACTCAAATCCAGGAAAGAGCTACCCAAAAGCATTAGAGGAAATATTATTCAAAGTACACAGAAGAACAGGAATAGCACCTGTCCCTGAGCCAGAATGAAAAACCTCTATTCCATAGAACATTGGGTAGAGTACTCAGAGTGATTTCATATCAGTAGTAGGAAAAAAATAATTAGTCACAGTAAAAGCACAGTTCTGATTCTACCTAATAAATCTTAGAAGCAAGACCCAAAAAGATCAAATAATTTTCCTGGTAACTCAACTATGTGACAAAGAGCTCAAGAATCTCATCTTTATGAACATTAAAAAATGCCAAGCTGCAAAAATGTGAAATTCACAAAGTCTGGACCTAAACAAGGTATTGAAGATCATTAGATATACTAAAATGTTTTTTGCTATGTAAACTTATTTAATAGAAAGAAAACCATGATTCTTCTTCCAGAAAGATGGAGAAGTACTTTTCTCCATTTCTTCTGCTAAGTACAACCAGAACCTCTCAACATTACAAATAAAACAAATATAAGAAGATTCTGAAAGGTAGGAAAAAGAAGGCAGACTGGTGAGGGAACTTGGGACCCAAGGAATGACATGGTGGTGAGTTCCTGGGTTTTCTTTTTGCTTCATATATCACAAACTTGGAGCAGAAGTCAGTAACCCACAGAAAGAACATTTATGCAGAAAGTTATTTTTTAAAAAAATAAATGAGGATTTATGCTTTGGGCCAATTTGTAATGTCAGAAATTGGATTAACCCTTCTTAAAAATCACAAAAAGAACAGGTTAAGTGCAGGAAATAGTGATTTTAAAGACAGTGAATATAAAACAAAAATGCCTCTATGTACACACACACACACACACACACACACACAGCCACTGACAGATCTGGGAAGGGGCAAGCTAGCAGATCAGAAAATGTTGAGGCAATAACTGTTCTATTCCATCCAAACAGTCCTGGGGGGGGGGGGACCCTACAGTCACATATTCACAAACTCCAGCTCAAACTGAGAAGTCAAACTTGTCAGCTAGCAAGGATGTGATGAGGCATTCCAACACCCCACCACTGCAAGGGGGTGTCAGAGAGACCCAAAGGAAAGGACTTTCATCTCTCCTAGGTAGAAACAAGCCTCCCCACAAAGTGCTTCCAGTGAATACTAGCAAGAAAGGAGTAACAAAACCTTAAACATGAACCAGATACACAAAGATAACAAAAACAATATCCATATTCCAATTCAAAACATCACTTGTCATACCAAGAATCAGAAAAATCTCAACTTGAACATTAAAAATACCTGTAGCTAACATAATACTTAATGATCAAAAACTAGAACAGTCTCACTAAGATCAGGAATAGGGCAAGAATGTGTCTACTCACCACTATTTTTCAACATTGTACTAGAAGTAATAGTTACTGCAATAAGAAAATTAAATTAAAGGTACACTGATAGGAAGAAGCAAAACTCTATTTGCAGGTGACTGGATTGTCTCTGTATAAAATATGAATCAATGAACCACCACAACACAATAGTTCCTAGAACTAGAAAGCAATTTTACGAAGGTTGCAAGATGCACAGTTAATATGCAAAAATGAATTACTTCCTTGTATACCAGCAATGAACAAGTAGAATTTGTAATCAAAAACACATAATCATTTACACAAGCATACCCCAAAATGAAATATTTAGCTTTAAACAAAGTATGTATGAAAAATAATGAGGAAAACTAGAAGACTCTGATTTAAAAACAAAACCAATGAGGAATCAATTAAGTGGAGAAAAATTATATGTTCATGAATAAGAAATTTCAAGACTTTAAAGAGTTTAATTTTTCCCAACCTGATCTACATATTAGAACAATCTCAATTAAAATCCCAACTTATGGATATCAACAAACTGAACTTAGATTTACACAAAAAGACAAAAATCAAAAACAGCCAACATAATATTGAAAAATAACAGCAATAGAGGAAAGACACTATCAAGACTGATTGATGATAAAGCAGCATTGGTCAAAGACCAATGTGGGCAAAACAATAGACAAATAGATCAATGGAAGAGAATAGAGAGTCTCCAATTAGACTCACAGAAGTATCGCCAACTCATCTTTGACAAAGGAGTAAAGGAAGTAGAATCTATTGAAGATGGTCTTTTCAACAAATGGCACTGGAACGAGACATCCACATGCCAAAAAACGAAAAAACAAGAAGTAAATTTAGATGCAGACCTCGCATTCTTCACAATTTTCATTAAAAAGTTATCATAGACCCAACTATAAAAAACAAAACCATAAAACTCCTAGAATATGACATAAGAGAAAAATCTGGAAACAAATCTGCAAAAGCCATCTCTGATAAAGCACTGTCATCCAAAATAAAGAAAAACCTCTTAAAACTGAGTAATAGAATACAAATAAGCGGATTTAAAAATGGGCAGAAGAACTAAATAGACACCTCATAAAAGAGGCAAGTCATCAAATGAAAAGATGCTCCATATCACTAGGGAAATGCAAATTAAACAATAAATAAAAGATAAAAGAAACAAAGAGTTTAATTGAAGAAGGCGTCCCAATGTCAAAGATGTACACAAGGCCCAAGGGAGCACCACACTGACCCCGGGCCAAGTCAGGGGGGACACCCTGGCAGGGGCCTCTTTTCACAGATCCAGAGTTGACATTTGTGCATTTCCAGACCTACGTGGATCAGGCCTGCAGAGTTGCTGAGGAGTCTGTCAGTGTCTTGTTACCACCATGGATAAGTGGCACTGTCCCTATGCCACCTGTACATGGTCACAGCCACCCCGGTATGAAACAGAGATTCTGTTTCATGACAAGAATTCTTGATTGAGTTGCTGGAAATGCTGCCTTCCAGTGAGCTCCAAATCAGCACAGCAGACGGCCAGCACATTCATGATGAAGCCTCATGGAGCCAGACCATAGTCCCTGTTTCCCTGCTGTGATCTGACCAGACTTGATGCAGAACGTCATCCTGACTGCCCCAACCTCACCCAGCAACGGTGTGGAAAACAGCAAGTGACTGCATCCACTTCCAGGACTGGGCTAGCTAGTAGGGGAGAGAAAGGCCTCCTCACTGCAGCCCCAGCTCTAAGAGAAAGGTCAGTCTCAGATCTCAGGATAAGGGGAACACAGTCCATTTCTATGGTTGCAGCGAAGCTGCAGAGAACATTGTGCCGCAGCTGAACTCCTGTGTTTGTTCCAGCCCTAGGAGTCCCTTTCCCGAGTAAATATTTGTTTGTTCTAGGTGCCCTTTTTTTTTTTTTTTTTTTTTTTTTGCAGTGCTGGGGATTGAAAGCAGGGCCTTGTGCTTGCAAGGAAAGCACTCTAGTAACTGAGCTATACCCCCAGTCCTCTAGTTGCCTTTTAAAGATAGTAAACTTTTCTGTTTTTCCACTTGTCAGGTAGAGACCCTGATTCTGGAAGTCCTAACAGAACAAAATAATACAAATGTTGAAAAAAAAGACATTTAAAAATATGTTCAACATCATTAACCATTAGAAAATGGTAAATTAAACCACAATGAGACATCCCTACATATAACTCAGATGATATATCTAAAATGACAAACTGGATTACTCATACATTGCTGGTGACAATGTAATAGTGTACAAGTCACTCTTGAAAACAGTTGGACAATTTCTTAATGAACTAAGCAAAGAACTACGATATGACCTGACCCGACCCGTAAATTGCACTCCTGGGAATTTATCACAGAGATAATAAAACTATGGTCGTTGCCTAAAATTGAAAGTTCATGTCAGCTTTATTCATTATACCCTCAAACTAGAAATAGCTCAGCATCTTGAAGAGATAAATTATTAAAAAACTGTCATACATTCAATACCATGAAATACTACTCATATAAAAAAGGAATAAACTATTAATATCCTTAAGAACTTGCATGAATTTCTAGAGAATTATTCTGAAAGGAAAATTTCAGTGCCCCCAAAACTTTCACATGGTATAATTCCATTTATATAACATTCTTGAAGTGACAAAATTATAGGAACAGAAACCAGATTGATATTACCAAAGTTTAAGTACAGGACATGGGCAGGCAGAAAAAAGGGAAGAGGGTGTACTTAAAGGGAGTAAGTCTTTGTAGTAATTTGGATTGATGCTTGCCTTTATTCTATCAGTGTCAATATCCAAATTGTGTTATTTTTATAGGTACACAAGATGTTACCATTGAGGTAAACTGAGTAAAAATTACAAGAGAATTCTTGGTATGATTACTTACAACTACATACAAACTATAATTCTCTCAAAAAATTGAATTAAAAATTATGTAAAGTTTTTATGCAAAATAAAAATACATATCAAGCACAAAAAGCTGCATGAAACCTTAAAAATGTTAAATAATATTGAATGATATTTCCAATGCAAAATATTAAATTACATAGAATAGCATGTAAGAATATGGAGACTATTTAGTGCCATGAAAAAATATGTCTGATATAATGTGTAGGGGAAATTAGATCAGAAAATAAAATATATAGCATTATCTCATATTTCAGTGGCAAAATGATTCATATTATTTTCATCTGATTTGAAAGATTCTTACTGTTATTTTAATCCAGAGGGACTAAGAATATTTAATTTTTTAATTCATCTATATTTTCTAATTTTTTTCCTTATAATGTGTATTTATAGTGAAAGAATTTACACACATACCCCCAAGTGTACAAAATATGTAAAACTAAATAATTGTACATGATCAATGGGAAAAAATAATTATTCTTTAAAAAATAATAATACAGTATGACTTTTATAACATAAGCAAAAGTAAAATATGAACTAAATAGTACCAGAGCCAGGAGCATGCTTTTGGATAGTTCTTACACAAGTAGTGATGTAATAGATCAGAAATAATATCATAAAAAGATAAAAGTTCAAAATCCATAAACAATGCAACCTGTAAAATAATTGAGCAAGATTTACAGATACTATGACAACAAAAGAGTTAAAAATAGAAACAATCAACCAAGGCAAAAGAAAATTTTAAAAAGTAATTGAATGGGATAAAGGACAAAAGACCAATAGAAAACAAAGAGCATGATGATAAATTTAAACAACTATATCAAATTCACATTAAAGTGAGTCATGTAAATATTCTCAATTAAAAGATTGTCAGGTTAGATAAAAGAACAAGAAACAATTATAAGAAATCCTCTTTAAAATATGATGACCCATTTATCTGCAAATGCCACAATATTATTCTTCTTTATGGCTGAGTAGTATTCCATTGTGTATATATACCACAGCTTCTTTATCCATTCATCTGTTGAAGGGCATCTCAGTTGGTTCCATAGTCTAGCTATTGTGAATTGAGCTGCTATATACATTGATGTGGCTGTGTTACTGTATGATTACATGTATGATTCCAATGGTACGAACATACATCATGCACAACCATAGAAATAAAAACTTGTATTCCATTTGTGCACAACGAATCAAAATGAAGTCTGTAAAAATTAAAATAAATAAATAAATGAATATGATGGCTGACAGGTATAAGGATGGACAGAGACACGATATGATAACAATAATCCAAATGAGATAGAGTCTCAATGTGAATATGAGTCAAGTAGATCAGAATGAAGATTACCAGGGGCAGTCATTTCATAGTAATAAAAAAGTCAATTCATAAATAATACTGCCTTGGTCTGTTTCATGTTGCTCTGATAAAAACCACATGCTGGGTAATTTATTTTAAAAATAAATTATTTCCCATAGTTTCGGATACTAGGAAGTCCAATATCAAGGTGCTGACATCTGGTGAGAACCTTTCTGATTCATCATAACATGGAAGATGGTATCACAGAGCCAGAGAGCATGGACTTGAGGAGTGATGGGAGCCAGAGAAAGCCGAAGAACCAGGTTTACATGAATTCATAAACCCAGGTTTTTAAGAACCACTCTCTCCATACTAACCCAATCCCACGATACAGGTTTAATACAGGCCAAGGACAAAACCCTAATTACCTAAACCCTTCTTAAAGGCCCCATCGCCCAATATCACAAAAATGGCAATTAAATTTTAGCCTAAGTTTTGGAAGGAATATTAAAAACCATAGCAATCACTAAATGTTTATGCATTCAATATGAGAACTTCAAAATATTAGTTAAAAACTAAAAATTCAAGAAGAAATAGACAAATCCAGAATAATAATTGGAGAGTTCAATAGCTCTCAATAAATTATAGAAGTAAAAACATTTAAAATTTTAACAGCATTATTGATCAACTTGACCTCACTAATATTTATAGAATCCTCCACCACTACACACACACACACACACACACACACACACAATTCTTTTCAAATGCAGAGTATTTTTAAAAATATAGACCACTCTGGCCCCTAAGAGAGTTCTCAAAGCTTAAACTTAAAATGAATTTAAAAATACAAATGTTTGCCGGGCATGGTGGCACCTGCCTATAATCCCCAAAGTTCAGGAGGCTGAGGCAGGAGAATCACAAGTTTAAAATCAGTCTCAGCAACTTAGCAAGGCTCTGAGCAACTTAGCAAACCTCACATCAAAATACAAAGTAAAAAGGAATGGGAATGTGGAATGTGGCTTAGTGGTTAAGCACATCTGGGTTTATTCCTAGTGCCAAATTAAAAAACAGAAAAGAAATGCAAATGTTCTCTCACTAGAATGAAATTAAATTTTAAATCAGAAACCAGTAACAATAACATCTAGAAAATCCTTATCTTTGTTAAAGAAAATATGGGAAATTATCAAGTATTTTGTATTGAATAGACATGAAAACACACAATTTGTGGGATGTTGATAAAGTTTGATTTTTGTGGGAAATTTACAATATTAAACTTCTATATTAGAAAAAAAGGAATCAAAAATCAACTACCCCATTCTCTGCCTTCAAATAAATAAGAGAAAAAGAAAAGCAAATTAAACCCAGTCAGTATAAAAGGAAATAATAAAGAGCAAAAATCGATTAAATAGAAAAAAAGAGAAATCAATGAAGCTAAACTCTGGCTCTTTGAACTACAGGTAAAATTGATAAACCTCTATTCAGACTGAGTAGGAAACAAAAAGAGAAGATGCAATCTACCAGTGTTGAAATAAATGGTGTAACATACTATAGATACTGCAGATATTAAAAAGATAATAAGAAAATATAATAAAGGCAAAAATAGATAAATGGTCCTCTGGAGAGAGAGATGTCAGGGAGAGGCAATACAGGAGGGAGGTATTGGGAAGGTGCAAGGAGAACCTTTAAGGAGTGATAGGGATGTTCATTATTTTGTGGGTGGGGATGGTTTTACAGGTGCATACACTTGCAACAATATGTCATTACGCCCTTTAAATATGTCCAACTTTGTGTTTCACTTATACCATAGTAAATCTATTTAAAATTATGAGGTAAACCATGTAAAATCAACTATAAGAAAACACTGTCTACTGAGCAGAAATGAACCACAGATGATTTCATTTATCTATACAATTGTAGAGCCATTTGGGTCTCTTTATCAAATCTGTCACTAATTGTTACAGTTAGTTTTACAGCAAATATCTCACATAAAAATGGGGATTCTGGTTGTTTTTAATCTGCTTTATTTTTAAAAAAATATGAACATCTGGCAACACTAGGGACTTTTTCTTGTAGAAAGACACCTTTTTCACTTTTCCTGCTAAGGAGGTCACACTGGCCAGTTCTGCAGTAGATGCTCGACTCCTTTCACTGAGGATCAATTGCCATCTGTTATTACACTGCTATTTTCTCTGAAGAGGGAAGAAAATGTTTCTTGCCAGCCTCATTCACTTAGGCTCCCTAACTTGGTCCTGGAGTATTTAGTGGGAGGCCTTGCTACAGACACTGTTATAAAGATCTTAATTGATTAACACTCTGATTTACCTGTTTCTCTCAGGGTAGCCCAAAAAGTGTCAAGTTTAATATACTTAAACAATGACAGTCCTGACCTACTGCTGCCCTGAGTACATTTAAGTTAGTGCCCCATGAGTGTATTGATGCTGCGCCGTAGGACTCTGCTTTTCCGTTTTTAGTCTCCAAAATGTCTATTCCTTAACAAAAGGAGCAGAAATGAAAGCTTTCCTTTTGCTTTTCTGAGAGAGAGAGAATCAAGTTAGCAGAGAGATATTATTTCTGTGGTTAATGAGTAAAGAGGAGACAGTACTTTACAAAATGTACTGGAGGAAGGAAAGTCTCTCATAGAAAAATTAGATTTCTCAGTACAAATTAGATTTTAAGGATTGATAAATACAACATTAAGTACCTACTTTGAAATGTATTTTGGCTCCTTATTGGACAAATAAGTTTTTTATATTCCTTTAAGTAGCATAATTCAGAAGTAATGAGACTGGAAATAAATGAAAGGATCTTTGGTCAGAGTGGGATTAGAATCCTTCCTTAAAGATGAATCCAATATTTCCATGAATTAGGCACTATGCTAATCCTTCCCAAAACTATTACTTGGGTACAATTTCTTCATTATATATAATGAAGTTTCAGGGGCTTATGTGAACATGAAACTCAAATCTGTATGATTCCTGATCTCTTGTTTCTGCCAGCTCTATTGCCTGTTTCCAGAAACTGAATATCAAAACAAGAACTCCAAGTGTAGTGCTTAACCTTTGTTTTATGTGTATACACACATACAAGTAAAACTGTCAAATGTCCCTAGGACCTAGGGGCATCCAGATAATTCAATTTGTTCATGATGTTGTATAAGGACACACACCCTATTTATGCTCTCAGATTCCCTCAGTTGCCTCCTTCTCATACAAACCACACCGGATTTGAATAAAACATCACATTATGAGTTTAAATGTTTGGATTTCTGATTCAACTAGAAACTTTCTTTCTGGGAGAGGGAGGGGATGAGTGTTGACCTGGAGGAAATGAGAGGGGATTTACTCTCCTGATGATACCTAGTTGAAGTTTTCCTTACATTCTGAAGTCCTTACTACAAACATGTATGCAGAGCTAGCAACCTGCCATCTCATTCCAGCACACTGTGAAACAGTAGCTTGAAGGTAATGCATAGCAACCTCCCTTTACCATTTTTACTTTCCTTATTCCTCCCAGGCAGTACTCTGGGCTTGCACTTCTCAAGTACCTATCAGTACTTTAATCCCTATTTTAGACTGTTACCTACAGGACCTAGGTGAAGAAAATTGATACCATAAAAAGACAAAACAGATCTCTGGGATAGTATTTTGGAAATGCATTGCTCACTTGTTTGAAAACAATGCTTGTGATAAGAACTATGTACCAGGAGCTGCATGTGTATACTGCTATCTTAACTCATAGAGGACCTTCCTCCATTCCATTGTGCCAAAGCAAAATCCAATCATCTTTCTTGTTATGGAAACAAAGGTCTATCTTTTCACTTCACATTAAATTGACTGCTATTAGAGGGCTGCTTCTGGCTATAATTCTTTCATCATGAGTTCCTCTTATGTCCTTTGCATTCCACATGACCTGATACCCTTTTCCACCCAGAAGCAAACAAAATGGCTTATGTATCTTGTTTACTAAGATATGACTTGTAATAAATATCAAAGTTAAAGTTACTTCTATGGGCATTAGTCAATAAATCTTAGTATTGGACTTCAAATTGATAATATAAGCAGATTATTGTAAATTCATTGGTATCCAGTTCATAAATTTCTAAAAAATCTGTCTATAATGACCAATTTTAGGATCAATAATTCACAAGTAAAAATTTGAGCTTCAATCTCAGACTTATCAAAACTTGTATAATCTAATAGCATTTATATCTTGATAGAGATCAACTTTTCTCTAGTCTCCAAACTCATGTGTAGTATTAGTGAGTCGAAGAGTGACATCAAGGCTGGGGAAGGATTCCAGTGGTGAAGTGCTTGCCTAACATGTGTGAGACCCTGGGTTCAATCCCCAACAACACACACATGCACACACAAAAATGACATCAGAAAGACGTCCAAATACAGACCACTAACACTCATCCCTCGCCAGCTAAGAAAGATTAAAGCATGAATAAACAACTACATTTCAACCAGAGTAACTATAAGGAAATGGTAGAAACCCTGTGGAACACAAGAACCGAGGATGGCCCCATGAAGAAAGGAATGAAACACCTTACCTCCACTACTTCATCTCCAAAGTTGGCATATGTTTAGAACCAG
Organism: Glaucomys volans; assembly: GCA_020662805.1. NCBI lineage: Eukaryota > Metazoa > Chordata > Mammalia > Rodentia > Sciuridae > Glaucomys > Glaucomys volans. The sequence continues at coordinate 27,307 of JAJEJO010051014.1, read as the reverse complement.
GAAGGACATCTCCCATAGAAAAAGTTAAGCAGAAGGCCCCATGAGTGATGCTCATCACTACGTAGACACCTGTAGTATTTGCTACTGGAGAATCCTGAAATCCTCACAGGCTCTGAGCCCAGTTCAGGAAGCTGCCTGGAGTTCACAAGACTCTACCACTCCAGAAATGAGCCATATTGTACCTCACCCTCGGTGGTCCAAGCTGCTATAGTGCTTCAACATCCTGATAGCAGGGCAACTGCTAGAGTACACCTTGCTCTGTGGGCTAGTAGTCACTTCATGCTTTTATCCCTGAGGCTGCCATCTCTGCAGCATGCAATGGTGCACTCAGTAGTGCACAATTCTCCAGCCAAAATGATTAAGTTCCCTATCCCCTGAAAACAAACTATCTTGGAGTCACTCCATCTATCCCATCCCAGTTGCTGTTATGCCCTACCCCTTGTTGCTTATATCCTGTGTCCAGTGGAGTACCTGCACCCTCTCCCTAGCACCTTAGCCAACCCAGTGCCCTGGTCCCATGTAATCAGAGTTTTAGCCCAATGTAGTAGCTGTAACCTTAGCACCTGAGCTTACGTAGTTCCCTTTTCCATCTTTCCCTGTCATTATCAGGAGCCCAGGCCCAGTTAAGAAGTCATGCCCAAACCAAGTTGCTCACTCTCCTAAGTTAAAGCTTAATCCCAAGAGAATGGCCTTAATCACAGCCTATCAGAGACTCATAATTCAGCCTTGCAGAATAGTTGGGCCCACCATTACCTGAGCTGCCATGTTATCCTACTCCCAGGGAAACAGAATCTTGATTGAGCTGTATTATCCCACCACCTAGGTAAAATAGCCAAAAAACTTCACATCATTGAGTCGGAAGCAGTCCTTTAGAGTCTAAGCTAATGAGATGCTCTACTCCATGGAAGTGATGTTAATATTGCACTACTCCCTGATTCCCAGATCCCAAGCCACAACTGTTCCCCACCATTTTTGAGTCTTTTTGCTGTTGCCGCATGCAGCCTTACAGAGCCTAGGCCACTGCTATCTTGGCACTCTGGGGTTCCCAGGTCACCACTATAGATTCTCATGATGTCTAAGTAGCTACTGTGCCTGTTGACTCCAAGATCCAAATTACAACTGTGCTTTGCTCTACAGGGCCTGAGCCCGTGGAATGCCCTCTCTTTCTCAGAGCAGTTGTACTACTATACTCTGATCCCAGAATCACAATTACTTCCTTCCCTTCACATCACGAACTTCTGAGGAATGTTTCAGAGACAGAATTCCCTGATTTATGGGAGATCTGCACCTTCCTGTACTTCAGAAACTGAACCTGCACCCATTTTGCAGGTTCCACAGTACTTCAATAAGACATTAAGATGGGACCACAGTTCCACAGGCACACTAAGCCTTGCAACATGGTGCTACTGTGGCTGCCTGAAACCCATATCATACCCAACTGAGAGGAAACTCCTCAGCTAGGAGGAGAAAGGCTCAGAAAGTTATTTAATAAAATAATCCCAGAAATCTTTCCAAAACATGGGAGAAATAAGCATCCAGAGTCCTGAAGCTCAAAGGCTTCCAAACAGATTCAACCAAAAAAATGTTCTCCCCAAGTCACACTATAATCAAAATGTCCAAAGTAAAGGCAAAGAGAATTTTAAAACCTGCAAAAGAGATGTGTTGAATGACATACAAGGGGATCTATATTAGGATCTATATTATCATAAAATTTCTTGTGTGCATGTATGCATATATAACAACAAATCCCATCATATGTTCAACTATAATGCACCACTAAAAAAAGATGTGGAAGAAAAGAAAATGCCCATGCTTATACATGAGTTTAAAAAATACAAATAAATGAATATAAATATTTTTTAAAAGATGAAAGATAAATGGAATCTTCACCAACAAGCAAAAGCTGAGAGAATTTATAACTTTCAATCTCCCTTATAAGAGGAGGTTTCCACTGAAAACAAATGGATAATTAGTATCATGAAAACATGTGAAAGTATAAAACTCACTCAGCTGCTAAACATAAATATATAGTCAAATTCAGAATAATGTTATTGTACTGATGGTGTGTAAATTTTTTAAATCTTTAGCATGAAGATTTAAAATCAAAATGGTCAAACATAATAGCTACAATAGGTTGATAAAGAATTCACAATACAAAAGATGTAAATTATGACTAAAATATAAATTATACTGGGAAGGATGAAAGGATAGAGTGTATACAACCAAAGTTAAGTGTTTAGCAACTCAATGTAGTCTACTATAATTATAAAAAGTATAATGTAAACCTCATAATAACCATGAAAAGACAAGGAAGAGAAAGAAATAAAAAATTATCACTACAGAAAAATCACCAAATCATAAGAACAAGAAAAAGCAAAAAAAAAAAAAAAAAAAAAAGGAACAAAGGATCTGCAAAACCACCAGACTATAATCAACAGGATGTTGGAAGCAATCCTTACTCATTAAAAATAACATTGAAATGGATTAAACTCTGATCAAAAACTACAAAATGCCTGAATGGATTAAATCAAAACAAAATATTTATATGCTGCCCCATGACAGACATATTTTACCCCAAAGGACACATACCAGCTCATAGTGAAGGGACAGAAAATATTCCATGCAAATAGTAAGAAAAGAGACCAGGAATAGCTATACTCACCTAAAACGGATTTCAAAAATAATTATTATTATCATTATTATATTAATTAATATTATTAGGAGTGCTTTGCCACTTAGTTACAGCCCTTGTTATTTTAAGACAGAGTCTAAGTTGCTTATGGCCTCGCTAAATTGCAGAGGCTAGCCCTTAATTTTCAATCCCCCTACCTCAGAAAGAGAAAAGAAAGCCATTATTTAATAATGAAGTAGTCAATTCATCAAGAGTCCATAACAATTGTAAATATAGGTGCATCCAACATCAGAGCACCCAAATATATAATGCAAATATTTATGGATATGAAGAGAGAAATATATAGCAATAAAAGTATACTTATGGATTAAAATTCTCTAGTTTCACCAATGGATGGATCAATTAGGTAGAAAACTAACAAGTAAAATCTAGACTTAATGGCACTTCAGAGAAAATTAAATACCTTTCAGTAATGACAAGCTCCAGACTGTATAATTTTATTGCCAATTTTACCAAAAATTCAAAGAGGAATTATTTCCCCTAGTTCTTAAACTCTTCAAAGAACAGATCTATGCTGGACATGGAGATGCACACCTGTAATCTCAGCAATTTCAGAGGCTGAGACAGAAGGATCACAATTTTGAGGCAAGCCTTAGCAAATTAGTGAGACCCTATCTCAAAATAAAAATTTCAAAAAGGACTGGGGATGTAATTGAGTGGTAAAGCAACCCTGGGATCAATTCTCAGTACAAAAAAAAAAAAATATGCCAGGCACAGTGACAAGTGCCTATAATTCCAGCAGCTCTGAAGGCTGAGAGGCAGGAGGATTACAAGTTCAAAACCAGTCTCAGCAACGGTGAGGCAATAAGCAACTTAGTGAAACCCTGTCACTAAGTAAAATACAAATAGGGCTGGGGATGCAACTCAGTGGTTGAGTGCCACTGAGTTCAATCCCAGGTACCCCCCACACACACACACACACACAAAAAGGCATTTGACAAAATTCAATATCCAATCTAATAAAACCTCACAAGAGTTAACAGAAGAAAAAGCCTCCCACATAATAAAATCATTTAAGGAAAGTCCACAGTAAATCCCATAACTGATGGGGAACAACTCAAGTTTTTTTGACTAAGACCAAACACAAGGCACTTGTACTCACTACTTCTACTCAACACATACTACAGTACTACCTACTGAGAGAATTAGCAAAAACAATGGAGTGACAGCAAAAAAGAAATAAAAGGCATCCAAATCAGAAGGGAAAAAAATAAACATCTCTATTTACAGATGACTGGATACTATACGTAGGAGACCTCAAAGACTGCACCACAAAAAGCTGTTTGAACTCAGTTTCAGTGAAGTTGCAGGATCCAAAAGCAATACACATAAGTCAGTAGCATTTCTATATATAAATAGTCACTTAAATGAAATTAGGAGAATGATTCTATTCATCCAAAAAAAAAAGGGAATTCAACCAAGGAAGTTTCTGCAGATTTAAATGTCCCCCAAAGGCTCATGTTTTATAGGCTTGATTTCTGGGGCAGTGCTATTGGGCTGTGGTAGAACCTTTAAGAGGTATGGCCTAGTTTAAGGCCTTTAGGTGATGGAAGGTGTATCCTCAAAGGAGATGGTGGGGTCCACCCTCTTCCTCTTCTGCCCCTTTATTCCCTTGTTGAGAGATGAGTAGTCTTGCTCTGCTACAGCTCCCCACCAGAGGCACAAAGGAAAGCAATTGGTCTGCCTGATCCTAGACTGGGAATTTTAAAGCTAGAACAAAAATAAAGTTCTCTCTATATAAATTATCTCATTATTTGTTATAATGATGATGATCTGATTAACAAAGGAATGAAAGAAGGAAAAAAGAAAAAGAAAAAAAGAAGAAAGAAAGATATCCCATATTCATGGATTAGAAGAATTAACATTGTGAAAATGTACATGCCACTCAAAGCAATATACAACAGATTTAATGCAATCCCTATCAAAATACTAAGGGAATTCTTTACAAAACTAGAAAATACAATTTCTTACTTTTACTGAAATAGAAAAAAAATCATACAATTTGTATAGAACAACGAGACACTAGATAGCCAAAGCAACACTGAGAGAGCAAACCAAAGTTAGAGCGACACATATGTTGATTTAAGTTGTTATGACAAAGCTATAGGAGTCCTAACAGTATATTACTGGCAGAAAGAGACACATGAACTTGTGGAATAGAATAAAGAGCCCATAAATAAATACAAATGCATATGATCAAATGATTTTCAAAAGGGCACCAAGAAGACACAATGAAAAAAGAATAGTCTTTTCAATAAAATAGTCTTAGGAAAGCTAGGTTTATACATATAAAAGAATGAGGTTTGACCTTCTAAACAGTACACAAAAATTGACTAAAAATGGATAAGGATCTAAATGTAGGACCAGAACCATGAAATTCCTAAAAGAGTACATAAAAGAACAACCTGGCAATGATGTTTTTAATATGGCACCAAAAACTAAGGTTACCTTAAGTAAAAATAAACAAATCAGGGACTATATCAAACTTAAATATATAGGACCCTTCCAGGGAATTCCCTATAACCTACTCCTTCAACTTCTCCCCCCACAACAGGAGTCCATTCAGCTAATAATGGATTAATCTAGCAAATGGGTGTCTACTGATGAGATCAGAGGTCTATAATAACTACCTAAATACAAAGGACTATATCAAACTTAAAAAAAAAACAACTTCTGCACAGTAAAGGAAATAATCAACTAAATAAAATGGATTTGTATGGAAAATAAAATTATTTGCAAACCACATCTTATATGGGATTAATATCTAAAATGTGTAAAGAACTCTTATAATTCAATAGCAGAAAAATAACCTAATTAAAAAGTAGGCAAGGGACCTGAACATATATTTCTCAAAAAATGAACATAAAAATGATCAACAGGTATATGAACATGTTCAACATCAGTAATCATCAGGAAAATGCAAATGAAAACCACCAAGAGGTATTGCCTCACACAGGTAAGAATGGCTATTCTCAGAAGTGTTGGTAAAGCATGCAGAAAAAGAACTGCAGCCCACTGTTGGTTGGACTGTAGATTAATGTACAGTCAATATGGACAATGGTAGTACATTCCTGAAAAAAAATTAAAACTACAATCCAATCTTGCAACTGTCTTCTTGGTATACACCCGAAATCAATGAGGCCACTACCTCATAAAGTTATCTGTACTCTCATGTTTCTTATTCACAAAATCCAAGATAGTTATCAACCTAAATGTTCATCAATGAATGAATGCATAATGAAAATGTGCTACACATACTTGGATATGCACACACAATGGAATATCATGCAGCATTTAAAACAGGAGAACCTGTAATTTGCCATGACATGCAGGGAGCTGGAAGACACTGTGCTAAGTAAAATAAACAAAAAACTGAGAGTAAAATATTACATGGTCCCACATGTGTAATCTAGAATAAACAAACAAGCCAGAAGAGGTCAAGTACACAGATAGAGAGTAAAACAGTAGTTATCACAGATGTTGTGGGAGGAGAAATAGGTCAAAATAAAGTAGCAGAAATCTAGGATAAACAAGACCAGAGATCTAATGTGCATGAGTACTATAGTTAATAAAACCATGTTGTTGTAGGGAATAACTAGATGTCAGATGATCTTATCACAAAAAACGTATGTAAGATGATAGACATGTTAATGTGCTTTACTTTTACTATAGTAACCACTTTATTATCTATGTGTATCCCATGCCATCATGTTCTTACCCTCAAATATGCACACTTATTTTTTTCACACTTAATTTTTTGTTGCAGCAAGTTTATCAAGATTGAAGAAGCTAAAACCAGAGCATTCAAACAATAGCTTTGTCATGTTTTAAATGCCTGTCAGTTTTTGTTACTGTGACCAAAATACCTGACAATAAACTTAAAGGAGGAAAGATTTTTTGAGACTCGTGTTTCAGAGGTTCAGTCCATGGGTGGATGACTCTAAGGCAAAAGCATCATGGTAGAAGGGCATGGAGGAAGAAAGATATTCAGCACATAGAAGAGGAAAAGAAGAAAAATAAGGCAATAATGGATGAGAAAGGGCCAGGGAAAAGATAAACCCTTCCAGGGAATTCCCTATAACCTACTCCTTCAACTTCTCCCCCAACAACAGGAGTCCATTCAGCTAATAATGGATTAATCTAGCAAATGGATGTCTACTGATGAGATCAGAGGTCTATAATAACTACCTAAAAGCCCCACCTCTGAACCACCACTCCCCTCCCCTGCTGCCCAAGAGTCATGCTTTCAATGCATGAACTTCTCGGGAACACTTCAGATCTAAACCATAAAAGCATCTTCCTCCATCATTCCAATTTTGGAAAAATCTTCAGATCTTTAATGAAACATCTTCTCTTTTAGGAGCAACTAAGCCTTCTTTTATAATTATGAGGTAAATCCTTAATTGCTTAATAGTCAAGTTACACTCTCAGTGCTCCATTAGTAACTACTAACCTGGCAAATGACCACTTTCTGTAATGCACAGGTTAAGGTCCATCAGTGAAGGTGGATGGTTTTTAAGGTTGATATTCAAACAATTGCTTAGACACTACTAAACCTATATTTCACAGAAGTATAGAAAAATGAATACCTATCTGGAGACATCTTAAGCCTATTCACTGCAAGGAAGCTAGCACCTATAATAGCTTTGTCAACATTTAACTTAAATAGCATAATAATATTTCAAGGGAATTCTTAACTCCAAATTAAAATTAACAAATTTAAGGAGAATAAATAGTTCTATGAGGTAGCGTTAGTGATGATGGTGGCAGGGTTTTTTGTTCTCTTAAGTTTGGTACCTCCTAAAAATCACTTAAGTTTAGAATTGACCACTGGTCCCCAAAGATATTTCCAAGGAATTTTAAATTCAGGATATGATGTATTCATTCATGTCAGTGTAGTTCTACTTGATTTTTTCCTATACAACCATAAATATGTATAAATGATATACAACATGGAGATTCTGCTGCTAAATTGCAAGTTTTCAGTGTGATTCTTTAAATTCTTGATTTCAAACAAAATTGTACTCCTTTTCCCAAAATTTCCTAAGTCCATTCAACTTTCTTCTTCTGTATCTCCATGGAAGGAGAACTCATTTCTTCTGGTTTGGAGTTTCTTCCACGGATTGTTCTTTCATTCTGAATATATTGGGAGAGGAGTTCACAAATCACATTTTCTAGGCTTTTGTTACAGAGAATATTCAAGTTGCCACCCCTGATGGGAGAGAAAAATAGAAGAGAATGACTAGTCAGTCTTTCTGCTCTGCTTCTCTTGCATTGTACACAAAATGTGAGAAGGAAAAGCATCTAGCATTGGATGTCCTCCTGCTGCTGAGGGCTGAGCCAAGCAGCTTAAAAATAATGTTGGAATTTTTCACAGTCAGTGCCTAAACCTTTGGAACTCATTCCATTCCAAGTCTGTGCATGCATGTGTGGCAATAGCTACCTACCAAATGCCATTATTAACCATTAAGGATATTCCAATTTAGTGATACCATTACCTAGATATGCATAGGTTCAGGAACTGAACCAAAATAAAATAAAATAAAATAATAAAATAAAATAAAATAAAATAAAAGGAAGATAAAAGAAGAAAATGTGAGAAAATTGCATAAGAAAGTAATAAAAGAAAGACAATGTAAAAACCAGGAGATGTCTCCTGTTTTTCAAAGAACATGTCCTGCTTGGACCTTCATTCTCACTCATCACTGTGCTTCTTTACTCCCTGGATGAAGGACAAGATCAAGATGCCCTAACTGGAGCATCCCCCCTGAGCTCTCTGAAAGCTTAGAACCATTAAAACTAACATCTGTTTTGTTATATTCTCACTGGCACTGGTGGGTTTGCACTGTGACCTGTGTCATTTCCATATACTCTTCCAGGGAATTTATTTTTTATTCTTCTCTCAGCGTCCTTTGACTTCTAACCTTTCTCCTTCCTTGATCAGATTGGATGTCTAAAAGATGTTGAGGGGGAAGGAGAGAAATCATACTCTACACTTGAAGCAATTTACTTGGAAAAGCTCGAGGCTGAAACTGATTTTAAAATATTTGAACTTAATTCCAGATTCCATAGATTTTCATTCTATGAAAATCTTTTTTCCCGAATATTCTGGGAAATGATTCAGAAATTTGCCAGAACGGCCCTCCAGCTGTTTACTCACCAAAAAGTCCACTTGAGCACTTGAGGACATTGCACATTTTTCCACAGTCACTGACTTGTTTATTTTGATATGCTTTGGTTTGGCCGGCATGTTAAAGTACAATATTTTCTGACTCTGATATTTCTCTATCCAGCAACAGCTTGATGAAACCCCTTGGTCATGGTTTAGTATGTCTGCAACCTGATGCTGGGTCAGGGTCCCTAAAAAGGATCCCATCATTTTAGTATGATTTACTTTCAGTAAAAGAGGAAATATTTTCTCAAACAATGTATGTCAATGTTGAGATACATCACCAGGCAACTGAAAATGTTTTCTGACATCTCCCAGTCACCCACTATCAGGCTCCTCCTCAGGGAAGAAAGCAACTCTTTTTTCTAAGGATGCATCAGTTACCCAGATCTCTAGACATGGGTCGTACTAATCACCATGTCCTTCTCCTTGCCTCCCACATGCATGGAATACTGACATGTGTCTAGTCTGTTTTCTCTCATGAACTTCATGCACAGATTAAGGGTCATTTATTCCCTGGGAACAAAATTGCACCTGAGTCTTTCGCTCACTGGTACTTCTGTCATTTCTCTCTCAATTTTTAGTTTCTGTTTCTGAATTGTGAGATGTACCAGCTACTGAGGGCTGAGGAGTAAAAGAGAAAAAAGGGGTCCTCAGGGTACCACCGAGACAAGAGAGAAATATCTAAAATTACACAGGTATGTGTCTTTTTATCTCCTCTGCAGGTGAATTTATTTTCTCCCCATCTTTCCCAAGTAGTACTAACACAGAGTTAGTATTAAATCATGATTATCTCTGATAATGAAATAGCATAAGTGCAAAGGCCTCTGCAGAGGCTGCCTGTGTGTTGCCTACTATTCTATCACTCACACATTCTGACAGTAGGGCTTTCAAGCCATCATAACCCCACTTCCTGAGAAGGTCTAAGACCACACTGATTGGTAGTTCTTGTTCTAGTAAGCCATTAACTTAGAATTACTTGCTTTTCGTCAGGTCCCTACACTAAAGTCAGTAAGTCTAACTCTGATCTTGACCAGTAACAGTAACCTAGGGAAAACTCTCTCAAATAGTTACTATTAGTCTACCTAGGCTAGAGACACCAGTGACATGCAGGTAAATGTTTAACCATCAGCTCTCTGGTGGATATAGGAATCCATGGTTTGTAGTATTTAAGAATAAATAGTAATATTTAATATTTAAGAATAAATATTTTCAATTTCATAGAATAAATATTCATATCATAGCCAATGTCAAACTATCAATATATTGTTACTAAAACACAGTATAGCTTACATGAGCAGTAAAATCTGCTCAACACACCTGTCTTGATGACCTACCAATTCTTTTCTCCCTATTTCAATTATTTATCTTGGAACCTTTCAGTCAACTATTCTGCCTAAATAATAAATAGAGATGACTTGTAGACTGTGGAATCCATCCCATAAGTCCACAATACCATGTCTTATAAGTAAACATTTCTCAAGCAGGCCATCCACATTGCTGCCCTATTCTCACTAAATTAAACCTTGTATTAATCTGCTTTTCAATATTGTAACAAAATAGCCAAGGCTGAATAACTTTATAAAGAAAAGTGATTTATTTCTCTCTCAGTTGTGGAGGTTGAAGGGTTCTCTTCTTTGATGGCCTCCTTGCTGGTTGACACCCATGGTGGAGCAGGATATCACATGCAAGTGACCTGGGGCTCATGTGCATGTCTAGTTTGGACTGCCTCCCTCTTCTGATAAAGCCACCAGCATTCCATCATGAGGGAAACACCTTGACAACCCCATCTAATCCTAATCATGTCCCAAAGCCTATCTCTAGTCATGGTAGTTGTATTGTGTTTCCCAACTCTTAATACCTCGTGATGGGAATTGAATTTCAACACATGAACTCTTGGGTGGCACACTCAAACTGAATCCAGACCATATCAACCCCCGAAAATTGAAAGGACAAAAGTCAAGAATGGTAAAATATATCCAGAATATTTTTTTAGACCAATTAACTGTAAAGTAAGTTGATTAACTACTACCATGTATTTCATACCAATAGAATGAAAACAAATGACTTTGTATTGAGCTATCAAAAGTACTGATATGAAAGAGGATACAGGGTCTCAATTTTTTGGCTGTGATTTGTCATTAAGTAATCTAGCCCATGGTTACACATCTGAGCTTTGAAGTTAGTAGCTTAGTTGAGTCTTATGACAGTGACCCTGTCTAAACACAGTGAGTACTCAGGGTTTTTTCTGATATTATCTAAATTAAAAGTAAAACAATAAGAGCAGAACATCTTAGCTGGCAATTTAATGGGTTTTCAACTTTAAATCAACTAATTGTACAGATGGAAGCCATCTGGTAAAATATAAAATGTACTAGAATAAAATGGTTATAATCTTAACTTCCTGAGTTGGAGATCTGTGTTTTAATTCTCACCTCTGTTAATATCAGTTGTCTTCATATTGAACAAATTAGCAGACATCTGTTTGCAGAGGCTGCTAGCTAATCATCACTATTACTTTCACTTCTTCATGTTTCCTGACTAGACTTTAGCTCCCAACCTTTCCTGCAGTGAATCACAGCCATATGACCAGTTCTTAACAATGGAACATGAACAGGAAAGCAATGAGTGGCTTTGGAACTAAGGTTTTTTAAGCCAATATTTCTCCTCTTTTTTCCGTTTCCAATACAGGCTGACTCAGGTGAAAATTCTAGGGGACGTTGGAGCAGTAAACTGGAAGCAGCATAGTTTCTGCAGTCACTATGGAGAACAATGTCCTGGTGATTTGGAATGTTTCTTGACTTCTTCTTGAGGGCAATGCATTGAATCCTAGGGGCCCTATTTGTTACATCAGTTTAACCCAACTTAATGAATAAAACCTCTTTAAATGAAAATTATAATACAACCTACCTTAGTTAACATGTATTGGTTGGAAGTAACATGTTCCACTCAGGCTAGTTTGAAGCTAAAAGGAGGATTTTTTCCTTAATGAAATGAGGTCCAGAATATAGCTCAGCCTCAAGAGATAATGGAAACAGAAAAAAAGAAAAATATCTAAAAACTCAGAAGTCACTTTATAAATCTCTTCTTCTCTTATCTGGCCCCATAATCTTTAGCAAATATTCTACCTTGTACATTTTTATTATTCTAACTTTCCTTTCCAGGCAAATACCTTCTACAGTTTTTTTTTTTAATTTTTTATATCCATGTCCATGAAACAAAGATCTCTCAGCAGAAATTTCAAACTCAAAAGGATAGAATTTATTGACCCACCTTCAGCCAGATGATCACCACTGGACTACTCAAGGCCCAAGCAATGAAATCATAAACTACTACCACCACTGACAAAAGCACACTCCTGTGTGCAAGTGAGGAATGGTGCTTAGAGATTAGAGGCTCTGGTGGAAAAGACTTCTCAGAATGGGTCAAGTATACTACTTCATGGATTATCATACAATCAAATGAAATACTCATAAATCCCTTAGCAAAGTTTGTAACACACAGCATTACATGAGAATTCCATGTTGCTTCTTTTTCTTATGATTGTTTTAGACATCAAATTTATTTTCTATTGTCATAACAGATTATCACAAATATAGAAGTACAAATAATGTACATTATCTCTCCATTTGCATGACTTAGAAATCAGAAGACAGTGTAGCTCAGCTGGTTCCTGGGTTCAGGTCTCACAAGAACCAGATTGAAATGTGGACAGGCTGTATTTCTTTCTAAAGGCTGATTCTTGGAGACTCTTCTAAGTTCATTTTATTCCTTGGAAGAACTCAGTCCCTTATGCTCCTAGGGAAAAGGTCTGTATTTCTTCACTGGCTGCTAGCTTGAGCTCTCTTTAACTTCTAGAGATCCCCCTCCCCCTCCTTTTCCCTCTCTCTCCCAGTTGGCACCCTGTATCCCTGATCCAGCAATGGTGTCCTGAATCCTTCCCACAATCAGAATCCCTGTGTTCCCTTCTGCAGCATCTCTGCTACATTTCTTCTTCCACCCCTCACTTAAGCTAGATAAAAACAACCTGCTTTTAAGTCATAAATCAAGATTACTTTTCCAAATGACCTTGGTCATTCTGACCTGGAGGAAGTGGGTGTTCATACTGGCCTCTTAGCCTTCAGTAATACAGCAGATTCTCTGATTCCTTTATTCTCTCTGTCACACCTCACCCCAACTCCAATTTGCAATAGGAAACTCCAAATTTTTCTCATTCACAACATAGTGCATTTTAGAAATCTTGTTTCAACTACCCCCATAACTGCCATGTTACAGAAGACTTAAGGTTTTAGTGAATAGAAATCTAAATTTAATTAATCTTTGACTTGAAAACTTTTTGAACATGCTGTCATTATAACAAAGTCCAAAAAAAGTCTACAAGCAATCTTTGACTCTTTTGTACATTTGAATCATATGACTTTATTCAAACTACTCCTATTTTTAGGGTTAAAAATAGGAGCATTTTAAATACCTAGTAAAAGTCAGCATTCCCTTTTAAATTTGATAATAAACATCTTAAACTGTTAAAATGGTCACTCTGTCAATGTCTTCAATATAAATGTGATGACCAGTTTTCACAGAAATTTGCATGCATTTAAATAATTAAATTTGGTCTTATTTTAATCAGAAAAAGACTGAAAAGGCCTAGATTCTGGCAAGGTATTAATTCCAGTTCTCCGTGCTTCAGTCTCTTCATCTAAAATATGGGCAATAGTCATACAACTAATGTAAAAATTAAATGAATTAATAATTGGATTATTATGCCTACCACATAATAAATCAAAATGTATTAGCTATTTTTATCATTATTGATTATTTTACCTTAACAAGTAAAAATCATGTTTGTGGTGTAAAGTACAATATTTTGGAATAAATATGGTGTAATGACTAAACCAAACCAATTCACTTATGTGATAAGAACATTTAAAATCTATTCTGAGACCAATTTTAAAGTATATAATACATTAACTATAGTCACCTTGTTGTATGATAGGTCTCATGAACTTATTCCTCCAATTTAACTGAAGTTTTGTATCCTTGACCAATATATTACCAATTTCTACCTCCTCTCCTTGCCTACCTCTTGATTATCACAATTCTACTACATACTTTGGTGAGATTGGTTGTTTTAGATCCTACATTTAAGTGAGATTATGCAATATTTCTGTTCCTGGTTTACTTCAATTAGCATATTGCCTTCCAAGTATTATCTGTTAAGATATAAAACTACACAATTTAGACATAAGGTTATTATGTTCAATTGAACTGAAACAGAGAAACAAAAATACTACTACTATTAAGAAAAGTTTGAAGCCAGCCAGGTTATCTAAAACTTTTACCTCAATCAGGTGCCTGCTAGACTAAACGCAATTGAGTGATCAGTTACAAATGAAAATGCACAAATGCTAGGGAAAATTCATCATGATTCTCTCATTTTATAATTCTCTGGGCTCTTGAGAACATAATCAACCACAGCTCATAATATTTGAATAAAAAAATAGTTTGTAAGTTACTTGCATTCTTCCAAATTCAATCAGTTTTCTCATACTTATTTCTTCACTGTATATCTAAAACGAGTTTTTCTGCCTGTTCGAATTAAAATACATCAGAAAGATATGCATGCAATTCACGATCCTTATGCATTTATTCTCTATGAGGTATCTCTGTGTTAAAATTGTACTACAATTTAAGAATCACTGAAGGTTGATATCTTTAAGGGACATGTTTTAGTTTTTAAATGTTCACCGAGTCTTTTCTTGGAATGTCCAAAATTATCAGTGATTTTTAAAATTCAAAAACTTTAAAGGATGAAAGTCAAAAGTCGCAAAAAATTAAACACTGTATGACTGACTACAGCTACCAGGTTAGTGATAATGGTGACCTGAATCAATCATATATTCTCCTCCCCTCTGCCCATGTGTGGCAAAGTGTGACACAGGGGAGATGGTGGAATGCAAAAAAAGGGAGAGGACTGTGATCATCTCCAACACTTTTGTAGAGGTGAGGGATACCCAGTCTAAAGAAGAAAGGTGACTAGTTCAAGTGTGTAATTGAACCTCAGAGTCTTTACATCTTGGCATCACTTTGTAAGAAAGAGTTTTGTGCTATTCTTTCTCTTTCTACATAAGCAGGTCATATGTAGGCCTTAAGGAAGTGTTGCTAGAGTCATGTTTTCATTTCTTCTTCCTTCTTCCTTTTTTACCCTCTTCTATTTTTCATTTGTTCACATACACCTTACATAAATTTGCAATTTTACATAAAAATATGCCATTATAAACCACATTACGCTTAAACAACATAGCACCTTCTCCCTCCTGTTTTGCTTGGCACATATTTTTAATCACCATCTGAAATTACCTTGCTCTTTTACATTTTGGAGGTGCATATGTTTCATTCTCCTTTCCCTTCTCCTGTCACCTAATTTCTCTCCCTTTGAGGAGTCTGAATCATTCCAAATTTTGCTTTTATTGGAATAACCATACACAACATGAACATGGGCATGCCTATGCACAGACGTGTTTCTCCATAATTTAAAATTAGGTAATACTTAGCAGTGAACCTATCTGGTCACTTCACTAGTAGTTGATACTGAATTGTCTATCCACTATCTTCTAGGTTAATTTCCTGAAGTATTTACACATTTTCTTGGTCAATTTTGGTATTTTCTACTTTGATGGGAAATGATCCATTTCTTTCACTTAAAAGGGATTTCACCAATAGATGATACATTCCAGTAGGTTTGCATATGGTGGCATCTTCTAATTCTTTAATCTTTTATGTAATTGAGGCAATGTCTTTCTTCTCTTCCCTAAAATCTCTTATTTTCCTTATACTTGATTAATCAAATAAACAAGCATTTTGTTTTGTATCCATAATAATATCTGTAGGACTTTTTTTTCAATTATTTTGGCTTTTACCTGAAAGTTAAAATTAGAAAAATAAAATTTTATACATACACTTATATATGTACACATATATGTATGTGTATAATCAAGATAGAGAATCCATGGAGAGGTCCAACATTAACAGGGCATTTAATACAGATGACATAAACATATATATGTTTCAATGAAATGCAAATTATTAATCTGTGAACTTTTAAAAAAATCATTATTTTATAATTATTGTTTCTGTTATAAAATCCTACTTTAATGTTAATCATTATATTAAAAGAAACTAACTTAAAATTATAACTTCATGATTCAAAAGCTTTTTATCTAAGACATTTGTGATTTTTTTCAAGATCAGGCATGATTAATGATTTTTAATTATGGATTTTTAATTGCAAACAACTAGGAGTCACCTTCTGTTTTTTATCATGATAGTATTGCATAAAGGGACATATTTAAAAAGAAATGAATTGACTTTAAGATAAAATTATGCCATTTGTTGTAATTCATGACAATATAGTTTATATATCTATTGTATAGAAGATCTGTTATTATTAATCATCATGATAATTCTAAGTGCCAAATTAATAATGATAGTTTTTTATTCTCATTATATAAGAGGTCAAATTGATTAAAAGATGAATAAGTTCAGGGAGAACCAATGACTATTAGGATAGTATAAAAACAAAAATAATTTACAAATTCAGTATGAACTGAAAGAGATAAATACATTCTGAAGATTTACCACTTATCTACAAAGGAAGTATCACAGTAAAACCTTCATATAAGAATATAGAAAAAAAAAACCATTAATTTTAAGTACTGAGCACAATTTTCCAAAATGAAAAACCTAGATCTTTTAAGAAACTAAAATTACAAACCCTTACTAGAAGTAAGCTTGAAGAACTTCCTTGTTATTCTCAACTGTGATTAGAATTCCCTTTATAATCTAATTATTTCCTAAATATCTTGCAAACTTGGAGCTGCAGAACTTTTGGAGTGACAATAAGACCATTTGCTCTGAATTCCATGCTTTAGTCCAGCCTAAGATACCCCCTCTCATAACAAGCATGCCATGAGATCAAGCTACAAGAATACTTGTAGAAGGGATGTATTTAGAGGAGTCAGAGACTCCTGGCCTGGCCAATTCTGCCAATTCTCTAAGGCAATTAATGTGTGACTTAACACTTTGTTTATTTTTGAAGAAACCTAATCTGCATTTATTATCAATATATAATAGAAACTTTCCTCATAAACTGGTTCTGATGTCAGTATGGGCTTAACTATTTAAAACAAAAGAGAAGGGAAGCATGGGCAGATGTCTGAGAACAGTAAGAAAAACAGAGAAGTGTCACCAAGTTACTTGGCACCTGAATTTCCCTTAACCTTCTGTGGTGAAGATATAATCATTAGGACTGACCTCAGAAGCAGGATTAAAGTTTCAGCAAAATGGCACAGTCTGAATCATCTTGAAATGAGGAAAAGCATTCTGTTTAAACAGGAACCAGAATTATAAAGAATTTGTGGCCCCTTTAATCTCAAATGATTGAACAAGAATAGATCAAAGTGTCAAATTGCACCTACAGCATTTGAAACCTTCATTTCAGTAAATCTCTGAATAAGAAATCTGAAGCAATCATTTCTTTAATTTTACTGAAACATTAAGTCTTAAACATTAAGACTTCATATTAGACTATTTGCTTTTGAGAACAATTTTAATATGTAATGTTTATTTATTAAAAATGAAGATAAATCAATTATTAAGTAGGTAGCTGTGAGAACACTATCTAATGCTATTTTCTCATAAATATTTTTGACACTTCCAAGAAAAGAGAAATTTAGAATTGAAAATGTTGCTTTAGGCCTGCGTATGCTAGTCAATTCAAAGTTATCCAAAAGAATTCCCACAGATACTCTTAATAGCTGATTCCTGCTTCACAAATGGCAGATTTTGCTTCACAGATCACATTGTCTCTCCCATTAAAAGAGAGCAAAACCTCAATAATCCATGCTGTTCTGTTACTTTATTATCTGTTACATTATTCAAATATATTCAGAACTTTATCCATGTTTTCACCATTCTAAATGTTATGTGTAATGGTTGATTTTGTTTGGAATTATTTTATAAATCTCTATACTAGCATTTTAAGTTCTAATATCAAATTCTGTAGATCCCATGATGCTATTTCTATAGCCCAAATAAAAAAGATAAAAAATGTGAGAGCTGGCACTTTGGTTAAATGTTTCATTGCCAATTATGAAGTCCTAACTAAACAACTTTTCTTTTTTTTAAGCCAAGACTTCATCATAATTAAAGATGTTATAGAAATCCGACTCAGTGAGCTTAGAAGCAATTTAGGAAAGCAAATATAAAAACCATAAATGAGCAATTTGCATGTTTTTCTCCTCTATTTCACTGCCATGGTGGTGGGAAAATAGATAGTTTATGGATTATGGTGGTCTCATCATTTCTAGTAAATCAACTGACTGACCAAAGTCTCCAGAAAGTTTCAAGGTTCATGAAGTTTTAAATTACAAATTACAAATTCTCACATCATCTATCTTCTCCTTTATAGCAGCTGGAGCAAAACTCCAGTTCTAAACAATTAGCTCAGAAAGCACTGTCCCCTTTTTGTTTGATTCATCTGTATCATTCTTAAATGTGAATCCTAAGTCTCTAAGCCAGTTCCTTGGCCACATCTCAAAAGAGTTCTAAACATGTGCTGTTTCTTCTTGGACTAATTATGCAATGACAGATATTTTGATAGTATTAATTACAAATGTTTCACAGTTTTTGGTTTTTGGTTGTTGATGTTTTTGAGAGATAAATATTATGGTGAATCTCGGAGAAAGAAATGCAATACAAGATAAATAGCCAACTGGCTATTAAACAAATGAAAGCATGTGAACTGAAGGGCATGCCTTGAGTTCCTGCTAACCAGTTTGTAATCTATGGCCTGAATGGGTCAATATAAAATAGGGATGCAGTCAGACATGCCTGTAATTCCAGCAACTCGGTATACTGAGGCAGGAGGATCTCAAGTATGAGACTAGCCTGGGCAACATAGTGAGACTCTGTCTCAAAATAAAAGTAAGAGCTAGGGTACAGCTCAGTAGTAAAGTGTCCCTTGGCTTAATCCCCTGTACTGGAGGGGCAGGGGGAAGGGTGATGCTTAGGTATCAAGAACTATCTAGATTGTGGTGCTCTCAGTTGACATAACATCTCAAAGCCTTTTGACAATACCACCAATCCCTACTCTTCATAATCATTTCTCATTTTTTTAACTACCTAAAGGACTTTATTATGTTGCCCAATAGAGTTGGTATTATCAGCATAGATTGAATCAGGCTGACCCAAAGTGGAATTTATTTTAAATGCTTTGTGATTGAAACAATTTGCAGAGAATATGTGCCTTGTTAAGCCAATATCCAATGAATGGCGCATGCAGACAATTTCTACAACTATTATATATTGATATTACATGCAAGTGGAAACACAGCATTTGTGTGTTTCTGTTATGGGATTGGAAGACACAAACAGAAACATCAACTTGGCCAGTAGTTCTCAAACTTCCTGCAACTATTAATATGGCAATAGATTAGTATCAATCATAAATGTCTTTTCTCCTTATTTTTGTGATACATTTCCTCAATTTTTTCTTTCTCCCTTATTGGTTATTCTTCCCCTATCATCTCCCATTGCTGAGTTTTTCTGTGAAGGGTATTGAACACTTTACCTGGATATACTTTTTTTGTGCTAGGGATCATTGAACCCAGGGTCCTACACATATTGGATATTATACTTTAATGAACTTTGGTAGTTTTAAAGTTTCTCCACATTGATATTTCCCAAACTGTATCTTTTCCCCGTACTTCTCCTTGGATTCCAGGCTCTCATATTCAATTTCCTGTATGCTATGTTTAATTGAATGTTTTACAAGCATTTAAATAAATTCTAAACCAAACACTGTACAACGTTCACACTCAGTTTTTTTCTGAATTTACATCATACTGCAGATGTGGGAAACAGACTGGTGGAGAAGTAGCAAATATACTAGGTTATTTGATGTCATCTTAGACCAATCCTACCATTGGGGCTTTTTCCCCATTTTTGAAAACATTTCCTAATCTATGTGACTGAAGGCCTTGAGCAGGGTCTCTAAACAGATAAGAAGAAATGGCTCTTTTAACAGGCTGTTACATTTCAATAGAGAATAGTCAGACCCTTAGGGCAGTTACTTACAGTCCAAAAGGTAGGGACCCATGGTTAATTAGGCTTCCTGGAGAAAGGCTGAGAGAGGTGAGCAAAACTGACCCCCTTCCCCAGGCATTGGTTCCTTACCATAACATTTTTGTAATTTCATTTCACAACCAGGTCTGGTTTTGCCATCACACTGCCACATAGTCAAATTGCTTAAAGTGATACCACATGGTGATCATTCTAGAAAACTGGGGATAATCCTAGTTTCTATGCTCTTCCTCACCACCCACATTCAATCTGTCAGAAAATCCCATGTTTTCTGCCTCAAATATATATGTGGACTATGTCTACTCTTGCTCACATCTTCTCCTACAACCTTCATCAAAAACTCTCTCCAGGTTTACCGAAATAACCTCCTCGCAGGTGTCCTCCTGTGTCTTCCTGTGGTCTTTCTCCAATCCATTGTTACATAGCAGGCACTTAAACACATATCAGGTCAGGTCAGATCTAGTATCTCCTCATTGCCCTTCAGATGCAACACTGGCTTACAAGTCTTTGCAGAGTGTGACTCTTGGTTGTTTCCCCCAATTTTTTATATCCTCTCTTAGTTATTATTAGCAACATTTTATATCCTAGAATTGACCAGTTTTTCCTCCCAACTTAGGGACACAGAAGATGTTTTCCTGCCACCCGAAATGCTGGTCTCCAAGTTCTGAATCTATCATATTCTTCAATTCTCAATTTAAATGTCACTTCTTCAGTGAAACCTTTCCTAACCACCTCGTCAATTCCCTATCCTGGTTCTCTGTTCAACAGGCCATGAGAGCTGAGAGCACAGACTACACAGGATGACAGCCCAGCTTTATATTGTCCTGCTGTGTGACAATGGAAAACCACTTTGACCTCTTTGTGCCTCTGTCACTTCATTTATAAAGGGCAAATGACAACAGTACCTGCCTCACATATTGAGAAGGCTGAATTAGTTAAAATAAATAAACACATAGAACTGATACTGGCACTGTTTTGTCAATACCCAAATTTATTTTCATCATAGCAGTTCAAAATGTATGATTACTTATTTATAAATTTGCTCTCTCTTGGTTTTTTCATGATCTGTGTTCCCTAAATCATTAATCCAGTAAGCAGGTGAATTTGTTTATATATATATATATATATATATATATATATATATGTATATGTGTATATATATACATATATATATTTATATAAAGAAACAAATATATATTTTTGTTTCTTTATATATATATATACTTACATATATGTCATTGCAAACAGTGGAAAACACAATGTCTAGCACCTAGTATATGTGCAATAAATAATTACCGAACTGAGAAATTATCTTTGAACAGATTTTAAAACTCTAAAAGAAAAATCTAGCTGGTTTTATTTTTCCCTTTGTCTATGAAAAATGTAACTTATTGCTTTAAGTATACCTCATAACCATTCAGAGACAATTAATGTAGATGTATATGTAATTTTGATTTATCTAACTACTCTTCTTCTAAATCCTAAATTTATTCTTAATGAAACATCTTAGCTAAGATTCATCAAATAAATTTACACATTTTTAGTCTCATTTTTGTCTAAAAAAATTAATCTTCTAATATGAAGCTTTTATAGTTTTCTGTATAATCAGAGGTTTTAATTGTAGGATTTCAGACCACATCTGATCTTTCAGAGAGAAGATAGTATTATCATTTGCCTGAAAAACTGATCAGGCAAATGTTTTATGTTGCTGTTGAAATTACAACACTTTCTCTTGACCTCTACATACTTGAGCTCTGCAAAACAATGTTTTAGGCTTTAGATCACAGAGCTATTTTACTCTTTGTTTTCTTTTAGATTTACTTTGAAGTTTGTCTTTGACCATCTTCTACCCCAAGATAGGTCTCAAGGCTCTTAGCCTTCAAAAAGACTGAGTACTTAACTATATTTCTTTGGATGGCCCTTCTCCCTCTGGGTTGCCCAGAAATTGTTTACATTCTCACCTTCTCATGCCCCAAAAAATGTATAGGAAACCCCTTAGTGCATCATCATTTCTGCTCAGAATATAACAGCATATCACCTACTATAATTGATAGTTCTCTTATTTGATGAAGTTTTATCATAGTAAGAGCTGGGTGTCATTAAAAAAAAAAAGTAGCCCAGAAAATATTTTCCTCCCTTCTCTGTAGTCCCTCTTTGCCTCATCTGTTACAAAATCATAAACCTAACCTCTGGTGAATAGGTAAAATTATCCTTGAGTTAGATAGCATTAGATGAGAAATATTTAAGTTAATTTTTAACACTTATTTACTTTGGCACAATTAGAAAACCATATCAGCAGTGAGTTTGCAACAAAGGAAACAATACACACATACCAAATATAAATAGGGAACTAAAAAGACATACCCACTAAGTCATTGTTAGAGAAAAGCATAATGAAACAACAGTGAGATTTAATTTCTTCACTATTTGATTGGAAAAGAGTAAGTGATGAGACCTAGAATGGACATAGTTATGCATTATCAGCAGAAGTGTCAACTTGGGTACTCATTATGGAGGAAATTATGAGAATATCCAGCAAAATGCAAGTACACATATATTTAACCAAGCATTTGTACTCCTAATATATTATCAAATATAGTTCACATATTTATAAAGCTAGGCCCATACTTATAAAATGTACACAGTGTTTTGTTTTACTCATCCAGCATGAATTTACCTATCTCCAACTCTTACTTCATATTCTTTCAGTGGAGCTCATGACCCATGCTACAATAACAACATGTGACCTGCAATAGTTTGAATATTTGTGACCCCCCCAAAATCCATATGTTGAAATACTAAAACCCAAAGTGATGGTATTAGAGGTGGGGTACTCAAGAGGTACAAGTTATAAGGGTAGAGGCCTCATGAATGGCATCAATGTCCTCTTAAAAGAGTTCCCAGTGAAGATCAGTGGAACAGGAGATTGAGGGGAGGGAGGAAGGGGGAGAGATAAGAAAGGGAGGAAATATGGAATGAATTTGACAAAATTATGTTATGTGCATGTATAAATATACCACAGTGAATTCCACCTTTATGTATATTTATAAAGAACCAATTAAAATAAATAAATGAGTGGCAGAAAGATCAGCAAAATAGTAGAGGAATAGGGGAAGGAAGGTGGAGAGGGAAATGGGGGACACTAGGGACAGGAATGGAGTAACCTAAATTCCATGCATTTATGATTATGTGAAAATGAATTCAACTATTATATATAACCATAACACAATAATAAAAGCATACAAACAAAGCATTCCCAGAGAGGTTCCTTGTCCCTGCTGTCTTGTGAGAACATAGTTAAAAGTTGCCATCTATGAAACAGAAAAGTGGCTCTTAGTAGGCTCTGAATGTACCAGCACTTGATCTTGGACTTCCCAACAACCAGAACAGTGAGAAACAAATTCTGTTTATAAGCTACTCAGTTTTTACACTACCTGAATAGACTATGATATGACCCAAACTTGAAAATCAGAATATCCCTGTCCTTAACTCCAACAAATGATTGAGAAGAGCTTGCAAATCAGACCAAAGCAGAATTATTTCCATCACTTTTTCTTGAGGTAACATGAAAGTTACCTTCTCTTTGGCTGGTTCCCAGGGATGAGACTCAGTGTGGAACTGCTGGCAGCCTTCATCTTAAAGGGAGATCACCAGCCCAGTGGCAGATTTATTCCAGAAGGGAACAAGCAGAAAGATGGAGAGTGATCACTTACAGATGATATTGACTGAGGTCTTGTCAATTATGCTCAAAAGTTAGACTCCTGATTTCTTTAATTTGTGATGGCAAATTTCCTTTTCTATTGAAATTGGTTTCAGTGGTATTTTAGTAATAAAAAGATGGTGTTTTAGTGTACAAATAGAAAAATCATCTCTGCAGAGAATTTTAATTATGACAATTAAGGAAAACTTGAATACGAAACAGTCATTAAAGACAAAGAGACAGAATTATACATAGTTTTAATGATGGACATCCAGAGTATGAACAAGTTCTAAGAAGTACACTATAGTGTCATTTAGAAAATTTTTTAAAAATCTATTTATGCATGTGTAAGTGTCTATACACAAACAGTGAATAGTGTTTACTTTCATGATTTTTCACTTAATAGCATATTTTCCCTTTATACTCAGCTGTACAATTTAAACATTTCACCATGAACATTTTATTTACGTTTATAATAAAAGTCTATGTAAAAGAAATAAAGCAGAAACAGAAAAATATGGGAGTAGATTTCCTTTGTAGCCTTAAATTGAAATCAATTTTCTTTAGAAGAGGAAGTAAAATCTAAAACCATTTACTATTTTTTTCTCGGTTTATAAATCAATGGTATATAACCATACAATTTGCAATTCTTCTCCATGCAGATTGAAGTTAGGAACCACAGGGGGGAAAAAAAACTGTCAATGCATTCAGGCAAAATATTTTTTTTTAAATGTTCTTGATGTAGCCTACAGAAGTGATGTGGTATAGGAGACAGACCGTACAGGGGCCACAATGATTTCACCTGCCAGTCTTCATTCCCTTGTAAAACTACCTTCCCTAGAGTACGGCTGGAAACTGACTTGCTTCTGTCTATTAGAATACAGCAGATGTGATAGAATGTCACAGGAAGGTGATGGAATGTCGCTTCCATGATTATGTTATATAATGCTCTTCTAAAGTGTAATCTATTGGGTCTAGGGGCTCCGTCTCTTATTTTGTCTGCCCCTTTACCCCAGGATTTTGAAAAATAAGCTTCCAAGAATCCTATAGTAACAAGTAACAGACTTGAGGAAACCTGGAATGCCTCTCTCCAAAGGACAGCCTCCAGATGAGAACTGACTAAGCCACACCTGTGTTCCTGTCCCTCAGAAAGTGAGATAATAAAATGTTGTTTTAGGCCACCAAATTTGTGGTAATTTGATACATGGCGTATAAAGCTAGTACAGGGAAAATAGAAAAAAAATGTGACTCCTTATATATTAAAGTAAATAATATTCATTACATGAAAAATTAGAAACAATAACATGTCTTAAAGTTACAGCAACTAAGAGAGAGGTGCTCATGTGAGAAAGAGAAAGAAAGAGAAAATACCAAGAATAAATTACATTTTCCTTTCTAAATGATAAACTCCTGCCTTGCTATGCTAGCTTCCAGCATGTAATGAGCTTTAACACGACTATCCAGCCACGTAAAGTCTGAAACAGAAGATCTTGATGCTTTTCACCAAACACTTTTTAAAAAGTGGTGAAACTTTGGAGGATGAAATAAGGATATATCAAAAAAGGGAGATGTAAGTATAGTTTGGGTTACATAAAAATCATTTTGTATCATTTCAATATTTGGCTTATAAACAATGCAAATTTAAAGAAATATCCCTTGCAGAAATACATAAGTGAAGTTTTCACTAATTTCAAAGGGAATTGTTACCAAATACCTAAACTCAAAATTTTTCCTCTAGAAAAGTAATGGCAAAAGCATGCAGGTGTTTATAGATACATTTAGAATATGTTTTTAACAATAAATATTTACTAAACTAAATGCATACTAAAACTCTGATTTTAAAATGTAAATGGGATCTTCTATAAGTTTGCATATATTTTAAGCACATCAATCCACAAAGTCCACATGAAGACATTTTTATGTGACATACTTTTAGTAACTGTGGCAAAAACATTGATTGTGAATTTATTTTTCTTACAACTAGTATATGTTTTCCTTTTCTTGGACTGCCCTGGTAGATGAGGAATTTGAACAATTCTTTCTACATTACTATTATAGAGGTCAAAAGTTTCCAAGCAAGGACTAAACCTAAAGAGAAAAAAAAAAAAAAAAAAAAAAATCAAAATGCATGCGAACGTACACAGAAAGGTTACTGATCTTGTAAAAACAAAACTTAAAACATACCAGAAAATTGCCTTAAGAAAATTTCTTGTGTTTGTCTAACAAAACTCATAAAGAAGTATGTAATAATCACATTAACTTCCTTAAAAGTCTTTAAAAATCATGTCTATAGATGAATATTGTCAGGTCAAGAAAAAAATAAGTGTCCTGTTTCCAATAATAATAACAGTGGAACAAATAATAGCCAGTCAAAACTATGGACCAGAAATAAACAAAGTAGAAAACATTGACAACAAAAACTTTAAAAAAATAGGAGAAAAAAAATCAAACCAATGTTGTATATAAAAGTTTCCAGAATGAAGGAGAATTGAAGTAATTATCTGGATAATTAAAGATCAAAAATGTAAACTTTTCTGCTCTACTATTTATGTACATCAGGCAAAATTTTACTTGGAATTTTCACTTTCTGTGACTGCATAGCTATCTTTCATGAATTAGCATATATCCATACAAAAGCTGTATGGTTTTAGCAGACTTTTTGTTCAAAGGTTGAGAGTAATTAAAGAGAATTACAGCACACAAATCTCAAACTGTATACTTTCAAAACTTCACGGGGCTGAGAAAGCATTGTAAGACATTGAGGCTTTATCCTAGGCCTAAGGGAAAGCCATCTGTATAATCAGATTTTTATTTGGAAAAAAGTTTGCCCTGTTTGCAGATTGGAGAATCAGTTGTTAGAACAAAGGTGGGAAGGTAGAAATATAGAGGTTGAAGTGTGAGAATATGAACATACCACACTTTCACTCTTCTGAACCTCTGCAACCTCATTTCTCTTCTTTCTCTTTGTTCCTGATTTTGGTTCAAGCGCCATTCCTTCTCTGAAACACTTGATGAAATTCCAGCCCATTCTATGGAATCACCCATTCCTACATTTGAACCCCCTTGAACCCAGCATATATTTATAAAATGTCCTATAAACCATTGAAATGCATTTAGTTGCACAAACATATTAGTCCTTCTACTGGTCAACACATTTTTAATGAAACTTATTTTCTCTCCCCAGCACTTAAATATGTTTAGCCTTATACTGATCAAGAAGGTTCTGGTTTGACATAAAATGCAATTATTTTGATAACCCCTTTTCAATCCTTCCCTAAAGATCCCTCTTCTTTCTTAAAAATTTATTTTTAGTTACATATAGCATTAGGATACATTTTGACATAATCACAAAAGCATGGATTATAATTTGCTCTAATTCAGTCCCCAGTACTACCCCACTCCCTTCTTTCCTCCTCCACCTGCATCCCTCCCTCTACTGTACTGATATTTCTGTAATTTATTAACAGTTTTTTTTTAAATAGTGTCTTGCACATATTCTCATTGTTGGGTTTTTGGGATTCACTCTGCTACTATGCTTTATTCATGTACGTACATACAGAGGTTTGGTCAGATTCATTCCACTGTTCTTCCCTTTTCCCATCTCTCC
>JAJEJO010051013.1:60610-84716 GCA_020662805.1 Glaucomys volans | reverse complement strand
TGAGAGGCTAGTAGTATTGAAATTATATTTACATAATATAGTAGTATTGAATACTGCTAATAATATAGTAGTATTGAAATTATATTTATAAAATCATTTTATTAATAATTGATATGTTTTGATGTAGGAATTATCAGTTTTATATTTGCCATAGGTCATGTACTTTACTGGAAGTTGCCTGAATTTAATGAGGAAATCTAGTATTTGATGAAATTAACAAGATGACTCTTACTAGAGTTATTGTAATGCAACTAACTTCCCCTAATGAATAAATAATACATTTTTATCATATTCTTAAAAATGAATGGCCATTTGAAGATAATGATAATACAGCAAAGTTTGTCAAGAAATTGGTAGAGCCAAAATTTTTATCCCAAATAAAATTCTTAGCTTCAGTAAAAGCAGGAGAGTGATGAACTCACATGATGATATACACACAGTCACAAATGACCATTAAATTACATTAAATATAGAGTTGGATCAATTGTCATCAAAAATTAACCTTGCCTAACATTGGTCTTTGAGATAATGGCTAATGATGCTAAGAGAATTCCTATAATAATAAAAAAATTTAAAACATTCAAAATCTGAAAGTAACTTAAATATTTTTTCTGCAATGATTAAAGTAATTTGAAACTCAATATCTATGATAAAGATATAAATGAATAATATGTAATGTTTAGAATATTCTTTATAAGTTTCAGGTGAAGCCATGAGTGGGTAGGGCAGAACCCCACATGTGTTAGGAAGATCCTTTTCAGATTACTTACTTAAAACTATGTAAAATACAAAACAGGGTTGGGGATATGGCTCAGTGGTCAAATGAACCTGAGTTCAATTCCCTGTACCAAAAATAAAAAAAAGAAGAAAAATGAAAAAAAAAACAGACTATATAAAAGAAAATTCATGGTATTTCTTGCTTAACAAAAATGACCCAGCTAATACTTGGACACAGTTAGTATGCTAGGGAAAATAGCATTTATTTTTCAGCAAATATGCTTTTTGTTTGTTTTGTTTTAGTTGTTGAGTACTAGGGATTGGAACAAGATCTTGCACATACTAAACAAGTGCTCTACCACAGAGCTACATTCCTAGACTTTTATAAGAACTTTATTTTGAGACAAGTTCTCACTAAGTTTGCCAGACTGGCCTCCAATTTACAATCCTTTTGTTTCAGCCTCCCAAGTAGCTGGGATGTTAAGGTATCTACCAGTGTACCCTTCTAAATATAATTTTTGAAGTGCATAGACATCTTTACAAGAATCAAATGTTAAAAAATTACATAGCAAGGAAGATTTTTCATAATGTTGGATGAAACTCTTAATGTTTCCATTTAGACGCACCATTTCACTTAATTTCTACATCAATATCAAAGTGTATGGGAAAACATAGTTTGGAGCTGAATCATTAAATGAATGATACATTAGGAAATATGTTTTCAAAAGAATCTGACTTTTTCAATGTTTGTGATGAAGTCAAATGTATAAGTCTGACTGGAAAATAGACTTTTTAGATTTTATTTAAAAAATCATTCTAAAATATATGGGCAACAATTTAGGTGAAAGTATTACAAATTATTAACAGGTAAACTATTACATTTAGAAGCTGAATCCATAAGTATGTAATTTATACAGGTCATCTTACTGTAGTTGATTTTATTTAAAAGAATGGAAGGAGGGAAGTAGAAACAGAGAATATAGAAATATATTTCAATTGAAATATAGTATACTTCAAAAAGGTGCTTTAACTCTATGAAAAAAATTCAAAGATAATATGTGCTACTCGTTTTTCTTTTATAAATGTGCAATTATTTCTACATTGAAAATATTGTTCATTGATGACAGAAGCTGTCATTTGTAGGTTACTACTGTGGTTTAGATCCAGATTGTTACCCAGAAAACTCATGTGTTGAAAGCATGATCTCTACAGAGTTTCAAAGGTAGGGTTTGTATGCAATGGTGCAAGCTGTAACTTCATCAGTGGATTAACTCTTTGGATGGATTAATAATTTGAATGGGTGACTGAGTGTTAATTGTAGGTAGGTGGGGCATGACTGAAGGAAGTATTTCACTGTGGGTATGCTGTTCTGGGACTGTAATTTATCGGTGGTTCCTTGTTTGTGTTTTCTCTCTATTCTTTCTGGCTGCCATGAGCTGAGCAGCTTTCCTCTGCCATGTCCTCATCCTGTGATGTTTCTGCATGTTGCCAACTGACCTTGGACTGAATCCTCTGAAACCATGAGTCAAAATAAACCTTTCTTCCTCTAATTTGTTGTGGTCAGGTATTTTGATCAGTGACAAAGCTCGCAGCATAGTTACTTAGTAGATATTTTCAAACAACCAATCTAATATTTCCCTCAAGATAAAGCTTGTTAATGTTAATTAACCCTTTATTTTAAAATACTTTCAGATTTATGAAAAGTTGTAAAGTTAGATAGTAGAGTTTTCCAAAACTTTCTTTCTAATCTATACTAATGCAAGAATATAAATAATCATGGTACATTTGACAAAAGTAAATTGTTAACATTAATTAGTCAAACACTCTAAAATTGCAAACTTTATTCTGATTTCCCCAGATTTCACTGTCCTTTCTCTCTTCTGATACTTAATAAAGAAGACCACAACAGATTTAGTCCTCTTAACTCTTTCCTTCTGTGCTAATTCCTCACTCTCTACTTGCTTTCCATGATTTTGAAAGCTGAATCTAAGTTCTAGTAAGGTATATTTATTAGAATAAAACTTGATTTTTGCTTGGTGATATGTTTTCATTACCAGACTGGGGTTTTAGATTTTTGAAAGATTACATCACTTTAAAATTACATTGCATCAATGCTACATGATAATGACAATATTAACCACTTAAATAATTGTATGTATTTCCATCTGAGTTGAAATATTACTGATATTGTATGTTTAATACAGAATCAATTTAGTATAGGTTTATGTGTTATGTATTTGCTATGTTTTTTGCTCTAGTTTGTGTCATGTTTGGTGATGAATATAGAAATTGGCTGTTTTCTAGAAATAAGTCCGATTTGACCATCACAAGGGAAGCATTTGATAATATAAAATTACAGCATATTCAGTATCCTACATTGAGACCTACATTTCTACAATGAGGGGAATATAGATTCCTAAGAATCTTAGACTAAGTTACAGAGTAAACAGCTTGTTAAGGGTTTAAATTTCTCCCATAATTGTATTCTACTTCCAGTTTTGATAACTACATATATTGGAAGTACTAATATTATATTCAAAAATTCTATATAGACTTAACCCTTGTAATAATTTTAAGATTTTATTACAGTTGTTGATTTAAATTTGTGTGGCCTGTAAATCTTTTTCTCCCCTGATTGTATTTTATTTATTTTTATTTTAAAAATGTTTTTAACTCATAAATAAAAGGTAAGGAATTGTACATATTTAATTCTTTACCTCAGTCCCTGAAACTTCAGAAAGTATTTGACAAATTTGCTTTCTTCTCTGTTATCTCTAGTAGTTTATAAATAGTGAAACTAGCAGTGAATCAACCAAATATTATGAAATTTGCAATAATAGCTTCAAAAAAACAACAAGTGATGCTCTGGTTCCTCACATTTTGGCACTTGGAAAGACAGGATGGTGGAAGCAAAATGTTTTCTCTTCTAAATTTTTCTTGATGTGCTAATAAGTTTTTGTTTAAGATCAGATTTTTTCTTTTCATAGGTATTTTAATTGACATAGTAATTGGACATATTTATGGTGTAGTATAATTATATCATATATGTATACAATATGTAAACAAATCAGAGAGCTTAACATTTCTCCCTCCTTAAACATTTGCCATTTATCTGTGAGGAGAAAACTCCTAACTCCTCACTTCCTGTTATAAATTTTCCCCGTTCATAAATTTGAAAGTATCTTGAATTGGTTGTGTTTGCTATTGTTGTGTGCAAATTTTTTACTTCTTTATATCATTTACTATATTATGAAGAACTCTTCTTGCAGTTATAAGTCATCAGTTATGCAGTCTATTTCATGAGAAGTAGGGTAAATCATTTAACATTTCAAAGTCTTTTTCCTTTCATTTGTTATGGAATTGGGATAATGCTGCTTTACTCTCTCATGGATTTGGTAAAGAACTTAAGAATACAGGTGACAGAACTTTTTCAGTAGTAAAAGGATATACAAGTATGACTAGCAGCATGACTTAAAGGATGAATAAATAAAAGGTTGTGAACATGGCTGCTTGCATGTGAAAGTGGACTCAAAGCCACCTGAAATTTCTATCACCTTGGGGTACCTACATCTTTTTAGCCAGCCTAGCGGACAGGTTCTGTCTTATAAGAAAACGAAGGCACAGAGTTCTCCTTTCCATATTTTCTTCCTATTCTTCCATCTATAGTTTCCATATATAAAAGTGAAACATGCTTATGATCAATCTAGCTTCCATATTTCAGTTTTATAAAAAGTAAGCTCAGCATTCCTTTCTTCCATTGTCATTAATCCATTCTTTTAGATAAGTTGTCATTTCCCTCTCCCTATTTTTATAACATGTAGGTAAGATCTATGTGATTTCAGCTAACAAGTTTATGATTTCATTGACCCACTTAACTTCTAGTTACTAATCCCTCTTTTATCCCTGTATCATATGCTATCCATGCCTACTACTCATTCTAACCTCTTTATTCCCTTAAAGTTCCTCTTGTTATAAATTTCTTGATACAAGCATTTCTATTTTTCAGCAAATATATATTGACATATCTAAACATGTTTTATGCAAATTTATGTTTTGGAATCACCAAGTTTTGACTAAAACAAGACATAATTTTACGTGCATTGGAAAACAAATACAGTTTTTTATAATAGTACCTTGTGGAATCTGGGACTTTTCGGCCTTTGGTTTTTATATACCTTCTTTATGAAAATGCACTCTTCTTTTTATACCCAGTCACAAAGATTCACAGACAGCTTAACATTTAACATATTCTGTTGCTTCTTTTGCACTAAAATGAATTTGCTGCTTTAAAAATATTGCTAATTCATTTATTAAAATATGAATGATTTGAAAATTCTGTTTTTAAAATTGTTTTATTTACCTTTGGAAAGCAATTTACTCACAAGTATCATGTAATACATTCAGCAGCTGGCACAGTACCATAGATGTTACAATTTCTGTGCACTAAGGAAATGATTGGTCTTATCATCTTTGAAAGCAGCTTCACTTAGAATAGCTGGTACACCCTAGAGACAATCTTTCTGAGTAAGCATAATGGATCTAAGTATGCTATCTTTATATTTGAAGATTGCTCTGCTTGCATTACACAAGTAGCAAATATGCTATGTGGTCAAAATCAAAATGAAGTTGGTATGTTTTATTATTTTCATGTTTGAGTCAGTCTTTACAAGTTACTTTTCTTATTGAATTTACAATCAGAATTAATTAGCTCATCTAGTTTACCACTTACACATTCTATGTTTTATTCTTAATGAGTCAAATCTTTTAAATTCCAAAAGCAAGTAAACATCTTTTCCCAGCTGATGTCTCTTTACATGTGAGAGTGTGCGTGAGCACACGTATATGTGTGCTTGTGTGCACACAGATGTGTCATTGTTCGTCAACAGCCATAGAGAAGCTATGTGGTTTATAATTTGATTTATAATGAGAATACCATTTAGCTCTTGTGGGAGCTTAGTTACAATTTAGATATCGAATTCTCACTTTACTATTTATACCACAAAAGAGTTTACTGATACAGCTGCTATCATAGATAGGTTTGTTGCAGGTTCACTTTTGAGACTTTCTTCAAAAAACTTGGCATAATTAGTCAGCATAATGATATCTCATTTCTTCAGGGTTCCTGGACCAGGTGTTAGCACATTTTGTTATAAACTAACCTCTTCTGGTTAGCTAGGTGTCCCTGTACAGGTGTTTTAACTACTACTGTGTGAAATAATTCTTGTCTTCTTAAACAAACGGTGTATATTGAATTCATAGAGTAGAATTGGTATTTTAATTAAAAAAAAGACAAAGAACACTTTTAGCAGGACTATAGAGTAGAAGGCATATACTTTTTTGTAACGCATTTTATCTTTTTCATTCAGCTTCCTTGCTTTTGCAAGATCACATTAACAGAAGAGACTCAGCAGCTGAAAATATACTCTGAGCTTCATCCCTTTGTACGCAGTGGGAGCTACTACTATTTATGTATAAAAAAATATTGTTCTAGTTCATGAATGCTGGAAGGACTTGATTTATCAATACAAGCATCTGCAATCCTCTCCACTCCCCAAGCCACTTCGACACTGGCCTCATGTTCTCTCTCCCACCCAAATTCAGAATTTCCTTCCACACTCCCTTCCCCAAACTCTCCTCCCTAACTCCCATTGTCTCTATGGGAGCAATTAGGAGACCAAAACAAAATGAGAGAAAACAAGAAAAGTAAAGCAAAATGAAAACTTGAAGTTCTAAAACTCTCTGAATTTAGATTAGTGAAGTTAAGAATGTTTAAAATCAGGTCTAACTTGGGTATAGAATGCTGAGTAAGGGCTCACACAACTAGCTGGGGAAAAAATTCTACCTCACATTCCTCAAATGCTTTTATTTACTTCCTTGAGCTGACTTTCAACACACACACACACACACACACACACACACACACACACAGAGGAATGTTGAAAAGATAGTCCTGTCTGGATCTTTGTGCTTCTGTATGTTTTTGTTCAGACAAAAGACAACCTTGCTTACTGCCTACTACGAAAGTGACAAATTTTCTGAGCTTCCCTAGAAAGCATAGTATGTGCCTAATAGCTATCTGTGACCATGATGCAACCCCTGGGACTTGGAGACACATAAACTGACATGACTCTGCTGATGCTCATGATGTCTGCTATTCTCTGTGAAGTGAACTATATTGTTTGATACATTAAGTATCATTGTCCACTCTGTTTTCTCTTTTTCTTTTTGTAGAATTGGGGATTGAACCTAGGGGCACTCTGTCACTGAGAAACATCCTCAACCCTTTTTATTTTTTCTTTTGAAACAGTGTCTCTCTAATTTGCCCAGGCAGGCCTTGAACTTGTGATCCCTCTGCCTCAGCCTCCTGAGTAGCTGGAATTACAGGACTGTGCAACTGCACCAGCTTCATTTCTTTCTTTCAATTCTTATGTATTGTAGCTGGTTTACATCAGGCCATTCTGTTTGAGGCTAGGGTCCTATCCTAATATTCAGGAAGAATATTCAGGAGTGTTTGATCTATCAGTCCTTCAGAAATTAAAAAATATATATTTCTTACTACTTATTCATTAATGTGATCATTTATTTTTCTGCCTGAAGATAATGGAAGTTTTGAGAAATTACACAAAGAGCAAATTGAGATCCTAAAGATTTTACTTTTTATTTTTATTGTGATATCACAAAGAGGAAATTGGGATACCATGAGGAAAAAATCTGCCTGGGAATACAGGAAATCCGTTATGTCAAAAGATATCGTAAGAATATGAAAAAGCAAAATACATGTGCTAAATATTTGAATGTCTTGCTGAGCCTAGATGTGTATCTAGGAAAACATGAAAATATCTGGTATTTTCTTCTTTCTTTTTTCTGTTCTTATATGAAACAGTATTCCCAGGATAAAAATGGTCATGCATTTATTGCAAGTACATTTTAAATATATGTAGAGTACATCCCAAAGGCAAGTTGTGTCATCTATGCTCCAAATAACCACATCCAAATTACCATTTTCCCTCACCTAACTATTCTTCCACTTTTTGGTCTTGTCCCCTATCATACATTCATTCCCCCTGAGGCAAGTTGTTTGGAAACAAAAATGTCAATCTTATTACACTCCTTTTGTAAGCTATCTGATAGCTTCTACTATAGTCTATGTAATATTCAATGCCCTTGCTAACAGAGCAGCTATAGACATTCCTGTATTTATTTATTAATGGCCATATTGTCCATCATATGCATTGGGTTTTTCAGGTGTGTTTATCTGTATCTTTATCTGTATATATATGTACATTTATGTATATTGGTTTTGTTTATCAGAGAGTATTATGCATTCAATATGTGTTTAGTATTTAGTAGATAGTCTTAAGCATTTATCCAATATAATATAAAGTTTTATCTCCAATTGCATTGTATGCAGCACTATATAAGAGTTGTTTTGTATGCTTCCCAGAACTCAATATCTTCCTTTGAATTTTTAGCCATTCTGTTATGTGTGTAGGTATATATGACATTTTATAAAGCTATGCATAGGAAATGATCAGTTGGAATGAAAATATTGAATCAATAATATTTAATAAGTATTTACTGAATAAAACCCAACAGACTCAAACAATTTGTGTACATGAGGAGCTCAATACCAAGTTTGCACTTTCGATTTTTAATTAAACTCTGAAAATCATGTGTAATATATGTTAAAATTCTCAGCACTCAGAGATTACAGAGGTTAAGCAACAATTTATCCATTGAAAACACCTTTGAACTTATTACACATATTCCCACCGAGTCGATTATAGCTCCCCCTACTGCAAACACAATCTGAGACCTCCAAACCTAGCTCAGAGCATTGGACCCTACACCAAGGGCCACTCATTTGTGGGAATGCATCCTTCATTCTGTCAGGCTGAGTCTGCTAGTCTGGCAAGTATTCCCAACACACTATGACTGTGGAGGTACTCTTGCCTCAGATGCTGTGCTCTGCACCCTAAGTCACACTTCATTATTTGCTTACAACTTGCCACCCTGGTTTGGGCCAAGGCATTTCTGCCTTCCACTTCACAACACAGATGTTTATCTGTGTCTCAAAAGTCTTTCTGATCTGCAGCTCCCCAGTCCACAAACTCACTATTCTTAACTGGTAAAGCGTATGAAACATAATATAATCTTTCACTACTCCTTTCCCTCAATGTTTCTCTCTTTTCTCTCTAACCCATTTTCCCTACACTTTTGCCCGTCTTCCTCTTCCTTCCCTTCCTTTTTTGAAATATTAAAATCAAATGGCATTATAGAATTTGCTGTTATTCACCCTAGCAGAACATTATACAAACCTAAGCACTAGAGCAAAAAGAGACACTGTGGTCCAAACTTAATGTCTCCAGGCATACTTATTCACATTGTCACAAGAGGAAGGATTTTATTCCATTTTATGCTTGTATATTATTCCATTATATATATATATATTCCATTATGTATGTATATATATGTATATATACATACATATATACACATACATATGCTATGTATATTTTCTTTATCCATTTATCTAAACATATTGATTCTTTTTCTTTTCATTTTTTTCTTGTTCTGGGTATTGAACTCAGGGCTGCTCTACCATTGAGCTATATCCCCAGCCCTTTTCATTTTTTTGTTTTAATTTTGAGAAAGGGTCCTTTGCATTGCTAAGGCCCTTGCTAAGTTGCTGAGAGATGGCCTCCAACTTATGAACTTCTGCCTCAAACTCCTAATAACTGGAACTACATGCACCACTGTGCTGGCTGTATATCTTAATTGGAGAATGTCTCTTTGAGTTCTTTCTTAGTTTATTAAATGGTTTATTCATTGTATTTCTATTGTGTTCTTTGAATCCTTTATGTATTTTAGATTTTTTTTTGATAGTGAGGATTGAACCAAGTATGCTTAACCACTGAGCCACATTCCCAGCCTTTTCAATTTTTTATTGTGTGACAGGGTCTTGCTAAGTTACCCAGGGCCTCCCTAAGTTGTTGAGTCAGGTCTCAATCTTGAGAGTCTCCTGCCTCAGCTTCCAAAGTCACTGGGATTACAAAGGTGTACCACAGCACCTGGCTGGAATTCATCTATGAGTGGATATATGATTTGCAACTATTTTCTCCTATTCTATAGGTTCTTTTTAACAAAGTGATTAATATTTGTACATTGCTATTTTATTATTATTCTTGATAATATGCACAGCATTTGAAGATTTTTGCTATGAAAAATAATAAAAATATAATATTTTTAAATTGTATGTCTATTTATAAAAATCACAAATAATCTTATTCAGCTAATGCTAATGAGATATTTTATTTAATTAGCAAGCACCAAAGTATATTACTTTAATATATTCTTAGAATCAAAATGAATTTGATACCCAAATTATCATACATTTTTATTCTAATTAAATGAATCAGGTACAGTAATCCTCATTATCAAGTTTCACTTTCCAAGGTTTAAATTACTTGTACTCAATCATAGTTCAAAAATATTAAACAGAAATTTCAGAAAAAATGATTCACGCATTTTAAGCTGCACATCTTCTGGGTTTTGTGTTTTAATGCATACATACATATGAAAGTCACTTAATGGTAATTATCATACTGCACATTACTTAAGATCCATAATGTATTAAAAAAAGCAATGATATTCTTATTATTAAACACAAAAGACACACATAGGACATAAAGATAAGGATTCTTTTCTAGAAGCTCCAAGATATCATGTTTTATTTTATATAATATGTAATATATAATATATAATATATATATCAAATATGATATGTAGCATATATGATAAAGATATATAATATATATAACATATATATGAGAAAAATTATTTTTTTTAAGGAATGGTGTCTAACTATCTTGCCTAGATGAACTTGAACTCCTGGGCTTATGTCATCCTCCTGCTACAGTCACCTGCTGAAACAAGTGTGTGTCATTGCATTCAAGTATTATCTATGAAAATTTTATGAATATATGCTTTTCAGAGAACAGATAAACTATACTCATCTGACTTCTTATTGCATATGACTAATATACAAAGGAAATTGAAGAGGAAATATGATAGAGAGTCTTCAGATCTAAAGAGATCTGACTTTCTGGAGAGCTATAGCTGGATCCAGTGAGTTTATCAGTAAGAGAAATCAAGGCTTTGCACTTCACTGGCATTCTGACAGTCCCCCCACCCCCGCCCTTCAAGTGATTCTCTTGAGAGAAAAAGTAAAGAAAGAGAAAGAAGTGAGCAATGGGGAAAGGAGAAATGGCAGTTCCATTGGGACAAATCTGAGAGGATTTTATTACCTGTCTCCAAGCCTTAGGGCACACTTTTTAAAGGGCCTGCCCTAGGGAATGTGTGAGCAAAGTGTCCTGATGAGGATTTATCTGCTGGGTCTGGAAAAGGTCAAAACCATCTTGCTGCTTTTGAGTACAGTCTTGAAATGCTGGTTAGACCTGTAGCCAAGTAATAATGAGACAAATTGTGGGTCTTCAAGTGCAAGACCAGGAAAAAGACAAGCACTAACAGATGTGAATGTACTGAACAGTGGGCATTTGATTTAAAAAATGATATCCAACATTTTCAGAGCCCAAAATGCACTGTTACTTGGTATTCTTGATGACATTTTTCAAATTTCATTTGTTTTATGTACTTTTGAAAAAGTTAAGGGGCAATGGTGCATTCTCTAGTGGAGTTGGAATAATATTTATTACTAAAACCACCTACCAAGCTTATGATTGGCTTTCAAGCATATTGGAGTCTTCACAGTTGCTAGCAACAACTGATCTTTTCAAACCATGTTATGTTTCTCAACTCTTGTTTTTTTGTCAATATGAATGATGGGATCAAGCTATGGCTTGATGATCATTGAGATGAAGCAACTTTTCATGTGCTTAAGAGATAGTTGTGGATTTTCTATGAATTGTATTTTCATGTGTTTTGTCTAATTTTCAATTGCATTGGGAGGCATTATTTTATTCCTTTTTCCTTATTTGCTTATTAGGAGAGATGATATTAGTCTTTTCTGACTACTTAGCAAAATCCCACAAACCTTAACTCGAACCACAGATACATATTTTCTCACAGTTCTGGGAGACAGATGTCAAGATCAAGGTTTCATCAGGTGTGAGTAGTTAGTTACTCTTGAGTCCTCTCTTCTTGCTTTGGTGTGCTCATGGCCACCTCCTCCCTGTGCTGCCACTTGGTCTCCATTCTGTGCTTATACATCTCTGGTCTGTCTCTGTATGTCTTAATGTCTTCTAATAAGGACACAAGTCACATTTGATTTAGACTCACCATAATTTCCACATTTTTATCTTTATTGTCTTTTTAAAGGGTGTAGCTTCGTGTATTTTCACATGTTTAAGAAAATGGAGCTAAGACTTCACCACATGAACCTGCAGTGGGGAGATAAAATTCAGTGAAATAGGAGAGATTCATTTTTGTTTTGGCTATAGTCATTTTGCAATAATTATTGTTTTCCTTTTACATTACTTATGTTCTCCCACAAATATGTCTTCAAAATTGGTTTTATCAGCCATAAAACCTACATAAATATTTCTCAAATTATATAAATAATATCTGTGCATACATACATATATATATTGCATACGTATGTGTATATATATTTTGAAAAATCTGAGAAAAAGGTCTGTATTTTTCTGAAATTTTAAAATCTTTTAATGAAAAAATATAAAAGCATAATTATGTTGAAAAAGTTAAATTGGAAGACTTCATTTTCCTTTCAGAGCCCATATTACCAGAATGCACTTCCTCTGAAAGTAAGGAGAATGGGAAAAAAGTTACCTTATAAGATCTAGAAGAAATATGTATATCAGAAGACTTATCAATTTTAGCTAAAAAGATTTTATCTAAATTTTGGACAATGGGAGAAAATAGGATTCAGACTAAACTATGCATTTGCATTCAATGATATTGTATTTCCATAAAAATACACCCTATTAGTGAAAAAAAAATCTATTAATTCTCAAAAAATATATAGTAATGGTAAAAGTTTAAAATGTTTGGTATTTCATAATGTTTATAAATTAATTACAGGAGAGGGAATGTTAGTAAAGTGAGCTTGAACATTTTAAGAAATGGAAATGAATATAGGAAATTGTAGGAAAAATTGCATCTTGATAGATCTAACAAAAGAATTCAGCACTGAAAGAAAATGAGTGACTTACAAAAATGATGGTCTGAATGCTGTAACTTAAAAATTGAGAAAATAGCAAAAGCCCTCCTGAACTTGTCTTTGACTATATCTTCAATATTATTATGAGCCATTGTTCACAGTAACTTGTATGCCAGCAATGGCCATTTGTGGACACAAGTCACATTTGATGTAGCCATTTGTGTTTGCATTTTCCCTGAAGGACATGTCACTTTATAATTGTGGGTATTTTCTGTTTCTTTTCTGTTATTCTTGGAATAACAAACCCTACTGTACATTAGTAACTCAAATGTTATAACTAAAACCCTCTCTATGTGAGGGGTATTTCCCTAGAGAGCTTGTACCCCTTGTCTCCTCATGTAGCCTTTGCCATGAAGAATAGAATTTGTTCACATGTGGTCAATCTTTTACACAGGAACCATATGTGACTTGTTCTCATTCTCCAGTACCAAAACAAGTACCTGAAGCAAACACTCAATAACTATCTGCTGAATGAATGAAATGAATGTTCTGTGAAATAATAACTAATAATAACTTTTGTGGTTTTTAATCTTCAAGAAGTGTGAATGTCTATCTTCATATCAGGAGTCTTATAATAGTAGGCTGTTGGAACTTAATATTTCTTTAAGTCTATTCCAAACTTTAGGATTCTATGAACTCCAGGTTATACTCAAATTGGTATTAATATTATATGTATATTCAAAGTAAATTAAATAAAATTATTTTATTTGCACTACTATATTAAAAATTTACACATAAGATATTTAATTTAAAATATCACATCACATTTCTAAATTAGATATTTATTAAAATAACTTTTGTAAGCACACAAAATATGACATCTCATAAGGTACTTTTTGTTTCAACTCACATTATCAGAACCCTGTTGTAAGTTTATCTTTATCAAATTAAATTTTCCCAAGAAAACACAACAAAACACACAAAGTATTTTTTCTAAGAAACGTAATTTCAAAAAATTTACCTTAATTAAATAATTTAGCTGATTATATCTTTTAATATGATACTCATTACTATCCTAATTAAATTGGAAAACAGCTTCAGATATAGACAAAAATGGATTTATTAAATTATACAGAAAGATATTAAGGATACATTTTAATTTTATATTTTATCTCTTGATTTATGCTTATAAGTGTATATCATGGTCATATGTATATCAATGTATTTTACATTTTTGATGGTATACTACATTAAAAAGACCTGTACATGTTTTAATGATGTGGAATGTTTACAGCATGATCAGATAATATTGAAAGTTTTTGAAATAAAATGCAGCTTAATACTACTGAGAAATTTAGAAATGTTGAAAAATAATGTATTCTCCCAAAATAGTAATTTATATTTATAATTAGAGTAAAACTATTTATCATCTAGATATGTTTTAAAATAATTATTTGCTAATGAATTAGAATTTCAAAACATGTAGATTACACACTTGGTTTTAAATACAACTCTACAGGTTTACAAATAAGCAACAATACCAAGAAACTGATGTATAAGATTAAGGAGAATTAACAAGCAAGACCTGTTTCCATTGCACAAAAAGAAAAACTAGGAAACTAATCAACTCTTTCACTGTTGAATAGAAAGCGTGTCACATTTTCTAAAGCTCTTTGCTACATTTGGTACAGTAATCTCCATCAAGGGGCAAATTGGCTTTCCTTTTACAGTCCATTACCAGCCACAATTCAGCCAATGGGACTTGAGAGAAAATACTTGTAGAATAGTCTCTGAATTCAAGCTTTGATTTGTGTCAAGATTGTAAAAGATCTGAACAAAAAGTTCCCATATAAAACTACTTTCTTATCTGTAATTCTTCCTTATTTATCCTGGTAATTTATTTTTAAATCCAAAATGAAAAGAAATTAATTTTTAAAAAAATATTTATTTGTAAATAATTAAAGTTTAATGAATATTTTCTATGAAAATTATCTTAAATTAGTTTTTTAAGAAATATTGTAAGAGTACATTATGGTCATATATATATATCAATGTATTTTACATTTTTTATGGTATACTATATTAAAAAGATCTACACATGGATTAATGGTGTGGAGTATCTACAGCATGATCAGATAATATTGAAAGTTTTTGAAGTAAAATCCAGCTTATTACTACTGAGAAATTTAGAAATGTTGAAAAATAATGTATTCTCCCAAAATAGTAATTTATATTTATAATTAGAGTAAAACTATTTATCATCTAGATATTGGGAGAATAACTTCCAGTATCAAAATACTAGTTTGAAATTAAGAGCCCTCACCCTTAGGATATTGAAAATGTTAATATTGAAATGAAAACTTTGAAACTTTGAAACTTTGAAATGAAAATAAATTTTACTTTCTGAAAAAATTAAACACTGTAAGTGGAAACATATATAAGGAGCAGTTTCTGTTATGATAAATTAGCAATATGTATTCATATCTGTTGTTTGCTCTGAGGAAGTGAAAGATTTTTAAAAATACCATTCACTACCTCAATTTGATTATTACATATTGTAGAACATGTCAAATTATCATCCTATACTCCATAAATAGGTGGGAGTACATTTTTAAAATTAAGATAATAAAAACACCATGTATTTACCAGTAACTCCTGAATATGTCTCTAGCCTTCTTGGTACCTCTTTTTTGCATCAAACCCATATATTATTTGGTGTCAAGCATGGAAGTTCACTAAAAGAGCAAATTTGACATGACCTTAGCATTAACTTGATCACCCCCAAAACCCAAGCCACATTCATTTACCCCCATCATTGTAATTATCTAAACATTTTGTGAAGAGAGAGCCTACAGAGAGGGAGAAAATCTTTGCCACACACATGAAAGATAGAGCACTAATCTCCAGATTACATAAAGAACTCAAAAAACTTTACCCCAAGAATACAATTAACCCAATCAACAAATGGGCCAAGGAAATGAGCAGACACTTCACAGAAGAGGATCTACAAGCAATCAACAGATACATGAAAAAATGTTCAACATCTCTAGTAATAAGAGAAATGCAAATCAAAACTACCCTACAATACCATCTCATCCCAATTAGAAAGGCTATTATCAAGAATACAAGCAACAATAGGGTGTTGACAAGGATGTGGGGAAAAAGGTACATTCCCCTTATATATGCTTGCATTCAGGATTTGGAAAGTTAAAAAAAAAATAGTGTATGATGCTCCCAAATATAAAACTTTGTGTTCCCTTTGCTACTAGAGTACTCCTGTTGCCGCTATTATATTTTTATTTATCATTCACTAAATTTAGTAACATTTCCATTATTTTTCCTCTAA
Organism: Glaucomys volans; assembly: GCA_020662805.1. Classification (NCBI taxonomy): domain Eukaryota; kingdom Metazoa; phylum Chordata; class Mammalia; order Rodentia; family Sciuridae; genus Glaucomys; species Glaucomys volans. The sequence goes on along the minus strand of JAJEJO010051013.1, from coordinate 68,514 downwards.
CACATCAAAATTGTTCTCACATTTCTCATGGGCTGCTCTTGACTGCCTGAAACTATGTGATTAGATCTTCTCACAGCCAACTGCATCATTTGGTCACTCATTTCTCAGATGAAGGTTTCCAGAATTGACCAATCTAAGTCAATCTTCCCGGACTTGTGACACACATTATTCACACTGTTTAATCATGCTTTAATTTCCCTTATAGCATATTTCACAGTCTGGAATTGTCCCATTTAAGCATGTATTTAATGTATTAGTCTCTGTCTATTCCATCTGCAAGGCCAAGATGAAAATATCAAGGGAAGAAACATTAGGTGTTACACAAATGACACTCCATAATCTTTGAATGACTTGATCAATATTTAGAGACTACCTGCTCTATATTTGTATAATGTTTCTACAGACATAGATGACGTAGGCCTCATTAAAAATGTTTTAAAAATTGAATTGAAGAAATAATATTAAGGTAATACAAAACATGGAAGCCACTATATTGCATGGACTGTAAAAAATTTTTCAAATCAGATTTGATATGATCATATGGATGAGAGTGTTTGAAACTGGATTGTACCCAAAAGCAAAAGGGCACGGTTAGAATGTTCCCACTGAGAAAGTTGTGCAGCCAAAAGTGCATATAAAGAACTTTGTAAAGGAAAAGAAAAAGGACTTGGGAGCTAATTAAATATTTTTGACAAGAAGAGAAGGATGAGAGAAAAATAACCCCATTTGAGGTGACAAATAAGTGGTGATTTCACAGTAACAGAGAAATTGAGAAGGAATTATTCTCCAGTAATCCCTAAGCCTAAACTTAGTAGTTAGTATCAGTTAACTCTCTTATCATGCTTCGAAAGTAAAATCACTTGAGATTTTGCTTCACACAACTTCTCCCTTGCCAAGTGTCCTGTCGTGATAATCATCAGGAAAGAAAAGTCTTGCAGGAAGGCATAGAGTCTAGATTTTCTCCTTACTAATCAGGCTTTTCACAGTTAGATGTATGGTCTAGAAAATCAGTCACTGCAGGTCATCTTTTATTGTCTCCATCCAGAAGCTTCAAGCACAGCTTTAAATTTCTGTAAGTGCAACTTCTATGTGTTGATGTCCAAAATTAAAGTGGGAGAAAGATTTTCCAAAATATGAAAAGTTCCTTCTTTCTTGAAATTTTTGTTTTGACCTAACATTGGACAGAAATATGGCATGGATACCGAAAAGAATTCTTATGTTGGAGTCCTACTAATCAATGTGATTGCATTTGAAATTGGAGACTTTCAGAGGTAATTAACATTTAATTGTGGACTTCAGGATGTGGTCCTTATGAGAAGATAATAACATAACAGGGAGAGTCAGTAGACTTCTTCCCCTTGATATACAAAGGGTGAAAACCATAGGAGAACACTATGAAATGGGGTTTGGTAAGGCAGAAAGAAACTGCTCATCAGATTCTGATCATGCTGACATCTTGATCTTGGACTTTCAGCTCCAGAAATGTGAGAAAATAAATTTCTTCCCAAGCTGTTTAGTCTATGGTATTAGTCAAGACAACTTGGACTGACTTCTATAGGTATTCCAATAGAATAGGGGGCCTATTTTTTAAATAATGTTTATTAGAGACTGAGGGCTTCTACATAAACAATATAATATACTTATTGCTTCTTGACTCCCATGGCATTTATGACCCTGATCTGATGTTTCTATTTATTACAAGAATGTGTGTGTATATACATACCCTCACACATACAGAAGCATATGTGATTTAACAAGTATATATTCTGAGATATTTGTAGTTAATTCACTCTATCATTATGTTAACACCCAAAATCTACTTATACTAATCTAGACATTATAGGCCAATCACTGGATGTGACTTCCTGATGCAGTCAGAGGATGTGGTAAACATGAGATGTATAAGGCAGCTCCTGGTCTAGCACCATAAACTTCATAAATATATAAGTAGGAGTACAATCAAAAATAATGATTAAAATTTATAATACAGTGAATACATTGCTGGTCAAAATCTAGGACAATCTAATATAACCAAATATATACAAAATGTCATGTGATAATAGGAAAAAATAGCATGGTAATATTTAAGACATTTTGGTAACCATAATTATTTGGGAAATATCCTGATAAAACACAGTGATACTATAAATGTGTCAGTGAACATTATGTGAATAGCAAAACCTACATGAAGAAAAGTAAAGAATTCTTTATAGATTCTGGAGATTAGTGCTCTATCTGAAGTGTGTGTGTGGCGAAGATTTTCTCCCACTCTGCAGGCTCTCTTCAAATTGTTGATTGTTTCCTTTGCTGAGGAAAAGCTTTTTAGTTTGAATTTCTCCCAACTATTGATTCCTGATTTGATTTCTTGTGCTTTGGGAGTCATGTTAAGGAAGTCTGGTCCTAAGCTGATATGATGAAGATTTGGACCTACTTTTTCTTCTATTAGGTGCAGGGTTTTTGGTCTAATTCTTAGGTCTTTGATCCATTTTGAGTTGAGTTTTGTGCAGGGTGAGAGATAGGGATTTAGCTTCATTTTGCTGCATATGGATTTCCAGTTTTCTCAGCACCATTTGTTGAAGAGGTTATGTTTTCTTCATTGTATGTTTTTGTCATCTTTGTCTAGTATTAGAAAACTGTATAAATAACCCAATTAATAAATGAGCTAAGGAAATGAGCAGACATGTCACAGAAGAAGATCTCCAAACAATCAACAAATATATGGAAAAATGTTCAACATCTCTGGTAATAAGAGAAACACAAATCAAAATTACCCTAAGATTTCATCTCACCCCAATTAGAATGTCTATTATCAAGAATACAAGCAACAATAGGTGTTGGTGAGGATGTGGGGGAAAAGGTACACTCATACATTGCTGGTGGGGTTGCAAATTGGTGCAACCACTCTGGAAAGCAGTATGGAGATTCCTTAGAAAACTTGGAATGGAACCACCATTTGACCCAGCTATCCCACTCCTGGGCCTATACCCAAAGAACTTAAAATCAGCATACTTCAGTGACTCAGCTAAATCAAAGTTTATAGTGGCTCAATTCAAAATAGCTAGATTGTGAAACCAACCTAGATGCCCTTCAATAGATGAATGGATAAAGAAACCATGGTATATATACACAATAGAATATTGTATATTTATATATATATTAGAATAGAATATTATGTATATAATATATATATTAAATATATATAATATTCTATTGTGTATATATACCATATTGTATATATATACCATATAGAAGAATAAAATTCAGCCATAAAGAAGAATAAAATTATGGCATGTGCTGGTAAATGGATGGAGTTGGAGAATATCATTCTTCTTGAAATAAACCAATCCCCAAAACCAAAGGCTAAATGGTTTATCTGATAAGTGGAAGATGATACATAATGGGGATGGGGGAAGGCAAGAATGGAGGAAGGATGGATTTTCTAGAGGAAAATGAGAGAAGGGGAGGGCGCAGGGGGAAGATAATAGAATGAGACAGACATCATTACCCTATGCACGTGTATAATTACACAAAAGGTGTGACTCTACTTCTTATACAACCAGAGAAATAAAAGTTGTGCCCCATTCGTGTACAATGAAGCAAAATTTAAAAAAGGAAAAGCAAAGAAAAAAGGAAGCTGGGAACTAATGCAGAGGTAGAATGTCAGAATGATAAGAAAGCCTAAGATTAGAAACAAGCATACAAAAGAAAAAAAAGAAAAGACAAAACCAGGGTTTTTATTTGACATTTGAAACATAAAAGCATAAATATCTATATTTGTCCATCTGCAATGAGAATATGACACATAATATTGTGTCTTTGCTATATGTGGGAGTAGAACTGAGAATATCACAAAAAGCCCAAGGCAAAGGAGCAGATTATAGAAAACCTCTATGACTTCAACCATAACTCTGTGAACTTAGAAATAAACCACATATTATTTATATGGTCTGGAAAATCAAAAACTTCAAAATTAAATTGATAACACAGTTCATTCCATATCTTGGCCATTATGAATACTGCTGCAATAAACAGGAGTGTAGGTATTTTTTGATAAACTGATTTCATTTCTGTTGGGTATGTACCAAATAGTGGAATTGTGGTATCGTATGTTAATTCTATTTTTAATTTTGGAGAAACCTATATATTGCTTTCAGTACTGACCATGTTAATTTGCATTCCCTACTAAAGCGCACAGGAAGTTCGTTTCTTTACTTCTTGCCAGCGTTTGTCATATTTTTTTTGTCTTTGTGGTAATAACCAATCAAATCACAACAGATTTATCTCATTTCTTGAAAAGTTCTAGTGGTCTATTACAAAAGGGTGATTATAGTTAAAAATGCATATTTTCCATTTCAAAGTAGTGAAAAAGAGGTTTTTGAATGTTTTCAACATAAAGAAATTATAAATGTTTGAGGATGGATGACTTACATTATCTTGAGTTCATGGAAATGTTCCAAATACACAATACACAATATAGAAATGTACCAAAGCATCACATTGTGTCCCATGAAGATGCATAATTATTATCTGTCAATTAAAATTATTGTTTTCTAAATGAGGTGTTATGAAAAATTTAAAAAATAATTAGAAAGCTAAATAGAAGAAATTGCTAGTTGAAAACACCCTGGAGTAAACAAAAACAAGTACTCTCTGGATGGAAATCATACTCAACCGAGGCTGATCAATGTACCTAAAGATTGATATCAACTATTGATGTGTATAAAATCAAATCTCAAGAAAATTTGCTTAAATGAGCTATTGGCAGTGATAATCAGAAACTGCATGGGACTTATGAAGTAAAAAAAATCAATATTTAAAATATTTTAAGATAAACTGAAAACATATTTTAAAAGATATTAAATATAGCAAGGGTATGATAAAGAAACAAATTTCAGAAGGAACACATGGGTATGCGTGTATATATATGTGTATGTGCATATATATATCAAATGGCATATATAGGTGTATATACATATATATATATCATATTATATCAAATTGACTGAGTTAACCAGAGAATATTCACCATTGCAAATTAGAACAAGAAGTTAGTGAATACTGAGTTTTAGTTAAAGCTGAAAAAATTTTATTGTATGGACAAAATAGGGACATATGAAACATAGGCATTGAGAATATAGATTGGAATTGAAACTTCTGCTATATACTAATTGAATTTATAAGAGAAATGGAGATATGAAATGAGGAAGGAGCAAAATTTAATCATACTGTGGTTGGAATATGTCCAGAATTAATATCACATGTCCAAATGAAGGAAAACAAATGCCAAACAAAAAGAAAGAAAAATATACTCCAAAATATCATTGTGAAAATATAAAAAGGAACAAGTAAAAAGTGATGTCTTTAAAAGAACTAGTGAGAAAGCTGCCCTACAAAAATCATGATTGTCTTTTAACAACAGTCAACAGCAATGATGCAATCACACAGTGACATATCATCTTCAAAGTGATGAGATTGAATATTGGTAAACATAGGCTATCATTGTAAAAGGACTGAAATGAAGGCACTTTTATAAAACAAAATCTGAGAACTCAAGTATCTATTTCAAGGATAAGAAAGCATTTCTATAAATAGGAACATGATATGGTTTCAAATGGTGGGCAAAAAATTAGAATAAATATAAATAAACAAATTATTTGCTTATGGAAAGTAATTCCATTATTTATTTACCTATTGCTTCATGATATATCTCCAAAACTTAAACCTATTTTTTTCCTCTGTAGATCCTTCAATTGAGGATCTTCTGTTCTCCATAGCAGGAATGTTCAAGATGTTCTCTTTCTTCTTATTCTAGGAGTCTCACCTGGGATAGCTGGAAAATCTGGAGCATGTATTTTTTTCCAGGTGGATTTTCTGAATCAAGCATGCTAATACCAGATTGGGCAAACCAAATCTCATGGCCAATCTTAGTTCCTGTGATAGCAAACTACATGAGGATACTTACATCAAAATAAATGTTTTTGAGGATGTTTAATGTTGCTTTCTGCTATAATTACCTGGTTGTAGAGTAAAAGGTTATATCATTAGACTATGACAACAGTAAAATATACTAATAAACAGTGTAGTATAAGTTAAACTGAGCTTTGTGTCCTAAATTTATAAATTTAATAATTTTTGAAAGACCATTTTATATAGTCTCTAGTTTGAGGTTATGCAACATATTTAAAGTATATTAGCTTGTTATTTATTTACCAAATTATAAATGAGTAATAACACCTTTTAGTAAAAATTATAATTCACTGCAGAGTTATATACTATGAACATTAGTTTAAATTCTTGTTGTATCACTTACAATCACTGCCTGCTTTGATTATTGGCAAAATCTTTCTAGACTCAATCTTTTATCTGGGCAATAAAATATAATTCATAAGACACTAATGTAAAGATTATAATTAATATTCATATTATCAGGCAAATTATTTGTAAAACAGCTGTAATGGCTTAAATTAATATTTGGGGGCTGGGGACATAGCTCAATTGGTAGAGTGCTTACCTTGCAAGCACAAGGCCCTGGGTTCAATCCCCAGCACCGCAAAAAAAAAAAAAAAAAAAAAATATTTGGGGGAAAAAAAGAAGAAAGTAAGCAGTAACAAATAGTAGAGGTAAGACGTAAGGAAAAATTAATTGGTGATTTTTTTCCTATGCTGGTATTATCTTTCTTCAACCTTATCATGAGAAAACACACATTTGAAATGAGTAAAATATACAGTGTTCAGCTGTTTATTCTTATTGGAGTGAGACTTCATATTCTTAAATGGTTATTCAAAATTTTAAAAATGATCTCTCAAATTCACTTTTAATAACTCTATTGCATAGTTATTTGATCGTTGTGTTGCAAAATTGAGTTTAGATGTTTTTAGATAGAAACTTGAATTTCTAATAAAGTAAATTGAATCATACATTGTTTATTTAAATTTTTTATGGACATATGTTGTTACTTGTTAACTGTTACTGTTTTGTTTTATTTTTTTTTTCCTCCTCATTCCTCAGCCATTTGGCCTAGGATTCAAATAAACAAACAAAATCCAAAATAACAACTTCACTCAAAATATTTAAAAATGCATTTTGGAAAGAAAAAGAACCAGGTGGTGAATGGGTCCTGGAATAATTTCCTCATTCATATGCACAATAAATGCATTTTTGGAGGTAGATAAGATTTTTAGAACACAATAGTTCCTCTCTAGTAATTTTACTTTAGAAATGAAGATCATATTTAAAATTAGGGAGCAAAAGTAAAGAAATAAATGCTTCTCTACCAATTTAAGTATATAATTATGATAATATTGCTTGCATATATTATTATGAGTATATAACAATGGTGATTGTGGGATAATAATTAGGGCTCAGCAATATTGCAAGCTCTTTCATGTCATGTTATTTAGAATTCCCCAAAATGCTGTGGAGTATGTAGAGTACTCTTTTTTTGCTAATATTAGAGATGAAGAGATTAGGGTATAGAATGGTTAAATAACTTTCTGCAGTTAATTGTACTTTTTAGTGGGTTTGTTGGCAATACAGTTTTCAATAATATGTCAAGTAAAAAGATTGGGGTTGCATGGCTCTGCTTGCAAAATACATTGATTGCAGGAGGACTCCTGTTATCCATATCCATCCAGTAACTCAGATAAAAGGAAGTAAGTTATATGAATAGGTTTGAGAATAAAATGGAAAGAAAAAGAAAAAAGTATATGGTCTTTACCAAGAGATTGTGATTTATCCCTCAGGGGATTTAGAATAATATTCAAGAGATTTAAACCAGCCTTCCTGATGACTGATATAATAGGGAGAAGAGGTGCCTATGTGTGGTGAATGAAAGGATACCACAGCACCTAGAACTAACTCTCTCTCTCTCTCTCTCTCTCTCTCTCTCTCTCTCTCTCTCTCTC